>BPLR01019122.1:0-98153 GCA_021605095.1 Caerostris extrusa | reverse complement strand
TACGTATTGCTTACTAAACTCTAGTGCCTGATTTTTGCATAATTGCTTTCTAACTCTATGCCATCTTTTACAATACAGCATGTGTAAAATTTAATCCACAATTAAGTTCATATTAATTTAAAAGAACAGATATCTTAGACATTAAGTGAATAAACGATCTTTTAACGAATGAAGATATATTAAACATCTTCTGACTAATAAATATGCTTAAACATGCAATACGTCATTTTTAAAATTGACACAATTATCAATGTTATATAAAAGTTTGATCCCTTAAGGCTTTGCATAGATGAAAAGCAATGCACGTCTCCTCGCCATATAAAAATGCAAATTATTCGTCAATACTTGAACGTATGTGTAATTTATCAACCTATATTGAAAAACTCAGACAAAATTTTCATGTATCTTGCAATGTACAATAGTGGCCTTAATCCAAAATGTTCATAGAGTTAATGTAACTGACCCACCCCAAATCATTAGGGAACAAAACATTTTAAGGAATAAATATGAGCTCATTAAACATCTTCTAACTAGCAAATATTCTATCTATGTAACATGTCGCATTTAAATTAATGTTAATTTAAATTACCCACAATGAAATTCTGACTCTAAGTTTGTATAGATGAAAAAAGTAATAAGTTTTTCCTCATATAAAAATGCAATATTCGTCAATATTGAACGTATAATTATACACTACAAAGCAATATGAAAATTCAGACACAATTTTATGCATCTAAAATACAATATGGGTGAAATCTTAATCCAAAACTGTGTTCATATTAATTTAAAGAACAAATATCTAGACATTATGAACAAACAATTCTTTTCAGATCATGGGATTTTTTGGAAGCGTTATACTCCTTGTAAAAAGGGCTTGCATTTGCAAAAAGAAAATATATATATTTGAATTGTAAGTGTGGGGAGTACTGAAAATGAAAAAAAAATGCTGCGGAGTGTACAATGTTATATGAAATTTGAATTCCCATACATCATCTGTAAAATTTTAAAAGCTTCCATCGTATAAACAATTCCAAAATTCTTCAATACTTGAACAAAAATGCTAAACTTACAAAGCAAATATGAAAAATTCAGACTAAACATGCATCTTACAATAAAATACAAAGGTGTAAATTTAACTAAAATTAGCTTGTTTTAATTTCTAAAAGAACATATTACTAGCATTAGGGAATAAAAATATTTTGCGGAATGAAGCATGATATACCATTAAATATATTCAAACTAACATATATTTTATCTATAAACATGTAATATGTCCTTTTTAAATTAACACAATGTTCATGTTATATGAAATTTGACTTTAAAATGTGTATAGATAAAAAGCAAATAAGACGTTTTCATCATTTAAAGAATGCAATACTTTTGAACGTTATGCTAAACTTTTCAAGAAACAATATGAAATTCAGACATGAATTTCATGCATCTTACAATACAATATGGGTAAATTTAATCCAAAACTAAGTTCATATTAATTTAAAAAACAAATTCCTAGGCCATTAGGGAATAAAATATTTTTTGGTAAGAAGATATTTTATTAAGCATCTACTAATAAAGTATTTTATCTATAATATGTCATGTTTAAAATAACACAATGTTCAATGTTATATAAAATTTGACTTTTTTTTTTTGGGTTTGTATAGATAAAAGTAATAAGACGTTTTCATCATATAAAAAATGGAACTTATTCGTCAATACTTTGAAAGAAAAATGATTATAAACCTACAAAGACAGATGATATGAAAATTCAAAACACAAATTTCATGCATCTTACAGTACGAAATGTGTAAAAAAATTTAATCAAAACTAAGTTTATATTAATTAAAGAACATATATCTTAGACATTAGGGAATAAACAATTTTAAGAAATGAAGATATTTTTCAAGCATCTGATAACGAACAAATATTTTATCTATAAACATGTAATACGTCACATTTAAATTAACACACATTATCCTCGCGACAGTTTCTGAATCACCAACTCATCTTTTTTAATAAATCCAATTAGTATTTTCCTCTTAGTAATTGCAATTTCAGGAATTTGTGTTATTAAATTAAGTAGTGAAGAAGTGTTTTTGATGTAATTAAATTGCAGTTGGCAATGGAAATAACATATCCCTTATTGCACAAATAATAAGATTTTATATTAATATGAAATCTGAAAGATAATTTGAAATGGGTATAATTCTATGTTTAGTGTTGCAAGGGATTTGAAATTTTATATCTATATAAACTTCAATTTGATTGCAGGTATAATTTCTTTATATTTTATAGTGATTAATTTTTAATTGAAATTATTGTCACGTCTCAGCATTTATTTAAATAATACGCAATTGTCATGTGTGTTTCTTTATTTGTTATAAAAATAATTTAATTATTTTTCATTTATCTACTTAGAATAATAGAATTATTTTTAATTTGTTAAATAATAAAATTTTAGTGATAATACAATTCTTTAGATTTAGATTTTAACTTAATTTGTGTTCATTTTTACTAAATTTTCCAGTTATATGTTTCATTTTATTTCATCGTCAGTAACGAATTAATTTGTATTTTCAAATCTTGAGTTTAATAACAATCTTGAAAATAATAGTTCTGTAATAACACCAATACAAATAAAATTAACGAAGTGCTTTATGATATAAATGAAATAGTTAAATTTAAAAAGTTATGTGTTTTTACAGGACTATTAGTTTTAAGATGTATTTTTAAATCTTTGAATTTAAAAATAAAGTTAATGTATTACTGGAAAAATAAAGTGAAACATGTAAGATTTTAGTAAACATTAACACCAATTGAGTTAACACCATACTTTAGGTTTGATTTTATCACTAAAATTTATTATTTAACACATTTAAATAATTCATATTATTATAAATAGATTAATTATTGCATTTAATCAAAATATTTTATAACAAAAAGGAACAATCGTGACAATTGATCCATATTATCAATAATACTACATCTTACAGCATTTAAATAATACTACATTTTATAGAATTTCAAATATTACATTTTATTATTTCAATAATACTACATTTTAGCATTCTCGATAATAGTACATTCTATAGTATTTCGATAATAATACATTTTATAGCATTTCGATAAGACTAAATTTTTATAGCATTTTCGATAATAGTACATTCTATAGTATTTCGATAATAGTACATTAGTATATTCTATAGCATTTCGATAATACTACATTCTGTAATATTTCAATAATATATTTTAAAACATCCAAATGGGGATTTATGTAAAAATATGAAATAAGATATTTTTTATGCAAATATCCACAATTGGAAGTTTATAAAAATATGCATTCTTTAAAACAATCAAACAATTCATTCGAATTTGGCATCATTTTTTCTTCAAGATCCACTGAATTAATCCATACATTATATATCCAATAAACGGCATGTGCTTGATTGAATGCCATTCTATGCCAGCGAAAGCAAAATCGCTTTTAAGTCACTCCTACCTTTATAGGGATGTTATGTAGAGCGGAAGGTTTCGTTGATGATAGTTGTCTTAGAAACCACTATGTGATACTGCTTGACCGCTTACATATCCACTCGATTTGCTCTTGCTTAAAAACCTTAACTGTGTTTGTAGCCCTCGTAAACCCTTCACCAGCCTGAGGGAAGGGTTTCTTTTTCCTTATTTGAGCTCTTACGTCTATGGACGTAATTGTTTACCTAATTGTGTGCAAATAATACAACAATCAGGTACTGAACATTAAGGAGATCTCTTAAATTGAATTTGCTTGAAGACAAGTTGTTGATTGGGCGTATCGGAATACAGAAATAGTATTTTGTTGTTTACAAAATTATGGATCAGGTTGCCTAAGGGAAAATGTGTCGATTTACAGGTGAGACAGACAATGTTGAATAATTAATGGCGTCTATTAATTAAGAATCCTGCAATTTGACTCAAGTGCTGATTTTCTAAATAAGGTTTAAAATAAGTTCTTAAAATTTTGCATAAAAATAATTTACATTGATGTGTTTCTTCTATTCTTTATATTTCAATTAACTCAGTTTGAACGTAATGCAATATGTAACAAAATTGTAATACGATTCATCTCTTTGCTCAGTGGTAGTGCACATCAACTAGAGTACAGATCAGATTCCTCCATTGTTTTTAAAATCAGTCACTGTTAAAATAAATAAATTTGGTAGAGCGTACCATACAGCAGCTCGCAACTATATAATGGATGGCCTCATTAGAATCGTTCTTATGTTCTGTAAGATTGCAAGAATACGTGGGTCAGTTCTTTTAAGAAGATCCCATATTCTTTTCACAACAAGTTATATAATAATAGTAAATTAGTTAAAATAACCTTTAACCGATTTTTACTTGTTTATGGAAAACAATATTTCAAAATTTTAATTAAAACAACACACTTTATGTATAAATTTAGGTTACTGGTATTCAATAATACTACATTTCATAGTATTTCAACAATACTAAATTTTATAACATTTCAATAATACTACATTTCATAGCATTTCAATCATACTACATTTCATAGCATTTCAATCATACTACATTTCATAGCATTTCAATCATACTTCATTTCATAGCATTTCAACAATGTAGCTCCTCCACGATTTTAAATATGTTCTTAAAATGATTCATAAAAATAAAGGACATTAATAAGTATCTTATATTCATTATATTTCAACTAACTGAGTACGAACTTAATGTAAAAATGTAACAAAATTGTAATACGATTCACCTCTTTGATCAACGGCAGTACACGTCAACTAGTGTGCAATTCTGATTCCTTCATTGATTCTAAAATCGGTCACTGTTAAAATAAATAAATAAATTTGGTAGAGCGTATCATACAGCAGCTCGCAACTATATAATGGATGGCCTCATTAGAATATTTCTTATGTTCTGTAAAAATTGCAAGAATATGTGCGTCAGTTCTTTAAGAAGATCCGATATTCTTCTCCCAACAAGTTCTATAATAACAGTAAATTAATTAAAAATAACTTTTAAAACGTTTGACTTGTTTAAGAAAAACAATATTTCAAAATTTTAATTAAAACAACGCATTTATATTAATGGTATTCAATAGTACTACATTTTATAGCATTTCAATAATATTACATTTTATAGCATCTCAAAATACTACATTTTATAGCATTTCAAAAATACTTTAAATTTTGTAGCATTTCAATCATACTACATTTCATGGCATTTCAATAATACTTCATTGTATTTCAATAAAACTACACTTTATAGCATATGAAAAAACTACATTTTGTGGCATATAAAATAAACTACATTTTATAGCATTTCAAAAAAACTACATTTTATAGCATTTCAATAAAACTACATTCTATAGTATTTCAATAATATATTCTAACGTATATATCTATGAATCGAATTTGGCATCATTGCCTTCAAAGAAGATCTACGAGAATTCCTCCCCATTCTATATCCACAGACATCATGTGACTGTTTGAATGCCAACCTCAGCAACTATGCCAAAGTAAAAGCAACCGAAGCGTTAAGTCACTCCTACCTTTATAGGGATGTAACGCATCGTAGAGCGGAAGGTTTCGTTGATGATAGCGTTGTCTTAGAAACCACTATGTGATACTGTGACCGCTTACACATCCACTCGATTTGCTCTTGCTTAAACCCTTAACTGTGTTTGTAGTCCTTGTAAACCCTTCACCAGCCTGAGGGAAGGGTTTCTTGTTTTCTTTTTTCTTTATTTAAGCTCTTACGTCTATGGATGTAATTAGTTTAACTAATTGTGTGCAAATAATACAGCAATCGGGTACAGAACATTAAAGGAGATCTTTTAATTGAATTTGTTGAAGGCAAGTTGTTGATTAGAGGTATCGGATACAGAAATAGTCTTTTTTTTTTGTTGTTTACGAAATTATGGATCAGATAGCTTAAGGGAAAATGTATCGATTTGCAGGTGAGGCTGGACAATGGGGAATAATTAATGGCGTAATATTAATTAAGAATACTGCTATTTAAGAAAAGCGTTGATTTTCTAAATAAGGTTTTAAGCTAATATGTTCTTAAAATTTTGCATAAAAATAATTGATATTGATATGTTTTTTCTATTCTTTGTATTTCAATTAACTCAGTTTGAACTTATTGCAAAATGTAACAAAATTGTAATGAGATTCACCTTTTTGCTCAATGTTTGTACACATCAACTAGTGTACAGTTCAGATTCATCCATTGTTTTGAAAATTAATCACTGTTAAGATAAATAAATTTGGTAGGACGTATCATGCAATAGCTCGCAACTACATAATGGATTGCCTCATTATAATCTTTCTTATGTTCTGTAAAATTGCAAGAATACGTGAGTCAGTTCTTTAAGAAGATCCCCTATTCTTCTCACAACAAGTTCTATAATAACAGTAAATTAATTAAAAATAACTTTTAAAAGGTTTGACTAGTTTATGAAAAACAATATTTCAATATTTTAATTAAAACAACACACTTTTATATATACGTTTAGGTTAATGATATTCACTAATACTACATTTCATAGCATTTCAATACTATTAAATTTTAAAAATTTCAATAATACTACATATTATAGCATTTCAATAATACTACATTTCATAGCATTTTAATAATACTACATTTCATAGCATTTCAATACTACTACATTTCATAGCATTTCAATAGTACTACATTTTATAGCATTTGAATAATACTTCATTTTATAGCATTTGAATAATACTTCATTTCATAGTATTTAAATATTACTACATTCTATAGTATATCAATAATATATTCTAAAAGTATATCTATGACTCGAATTTGGCATCATTGTCTTCAAAGAAGAACTACGAGAATTCCTCCACATTCCTTGTCCACAAACGCCAAGTGTTTGATTGAATGCCAGTCTCAGCAACTATGCCAAAGTAAAGCAACAGAAGTGTTAAAGTCACTCCTACCGTTATTGGGATGTAACGCATCGTAGAGCGAAAGGTTTCGTTGATGACAGCGTTGTCTTAGAAACCACTATGTGATACTGCTTAACCGCTTACATCCACTCGATTTGCTCTTGCTTAAAACCTTAACTGTGTTTGTAGTCCTCGTAAAACCTTCACCAGCCTGAGGAAGGGTTTCTTGTTCTTGTTCTTTATTTAAGCTCTTACGTCTATGGACGTAATTAGTTTACCTAATTGGGTGAAAATAATACAACAATCAGGCACAGAACATTAAGGAGATCTTTTAAATTGAATTTGCTTAAATTCAAGTTGTTGAGTGGGCGTATCTGATACAGAAATAGTCTTTTTGTTGTTTACGAAATTAAGGATCAGGTTGCTTAAGGGAAAATGCATCGATTTACAGGTGAGACAGACAATGGTGAATAATTAATGGCGTCTATTAATTAAGAATACTGCTATTTAAGAAAAGCGTTGATTTCTAAATAAGGTTTTAAGCTAATATGTTCTTAAAATTTTGCATAAAAATAAATGACAGTGGTGTTTCTTCTATTCTTTACATTTAAATTAATTCAGTTTGATCTTAATATAGTTTTGTTACAAATTTTTTTGATGCACCTCATTGATAGTCTAAGCCAGTTAGTATACAATTCAGATTCCTCCAATGACTTTAAAATCCATTACTGTTCAAATAAACAAATAAAAATACAATAGAATAAATCATAAAACATCTCGAACCTATATAACGGAGGGCCTCATTAGAATCTTTCTTATGTTTTGTAAAACTGCAAGGATATGTGGGTCAGTTCTAATAAGAAGATCCCATATTATTCTAACCTCAAGTTCAAGTGAAATAAAGGAAAACTTTTAAAAGTGCTTACTTGTTTTTGAAGACCAATGTTTCAAAATTTTAATTAAAATATTACACTTTATATTTACGTTGCGATTCTTAATCGCATTCAAATTTATAATTACATTGAAATGAATAAATTGCACCTAAAAACTCGTAGATTTACGTATAAAAATTTGAATAGTTCGTGATAATTGAATAGTTGATACATTTATTTACCTAGGTTTTCAAAAATATAATTATAAACAAATATGTATCGAATAATAAATTTGCTGAAAAATAAATTAAATAATTTTAGTTTGCATGCATTATTAATAAAATGAAAAGGTACCCAAAAGTTAATGTAAAACATAAAAATTTTCGGCACATATTCGTAAATTTTAAATTTTCCTTTTATGTAGTACAGATAAAAACATAATATCGTAACAGAATATGATATGAAAAATTTTGAACTCTGTTGGTTAATGCAATTGGGCATGGGGATAAAAACAAGTTTAAGAAGGTCTGCAGTTTCTGCAAATAGAAGATGTGTTATGAAATTTCAGTCATGATTTATATGTATATAAAACATTTATCTGAAGAAATATAATTGCAATTTCCAAATAACTGTGCGAATATAATGAGGTGTGTGTCAGAGTTAATCCTATGTAGAAATATTGCTGAATGTGGGTCCTTCTGTAATTCATAGAGTGTGGAATACATTTCCAAAAAATATTCAGGAATATCTGTAAGAGGCCTGGAGATATAAATGTTGCATTGAATTCCAATTGCACAGAGTTTCTACAACATCCATTTCAAATCTTTTCTTAAAGGAACCCTTGAAATGCTGGTATTTAGATCAACTGTGAGTGAAACGCTTACCAATAGAGTGTCATAACGTCCAGCATGTGCAGCCCTCACACTACGTCACCGAAACAAAAGATTTAAATGGGCAAGAACACATGTTAAATGAAGTATAAATCAATGGAACTCTTTTTTTTTGCTTGATAAATATAGAATTTGTTTGTAAAATGACCCAAGTTCATCATTTGTCTGTCACCAGGAATCTTCTATTATTCTGTTCATAGCCTTCATTTGTCCAGTGGAGAGGTATCTCTATGGATATCGGTATATCTACTCAAGTGGTCCCTTATAAAGTCCAGTTATAAAGAGACGATATATTTTATTCAATTGTTTATCCTTACGCTGGTGAAAGTAGTAGTTACTTCAATTTGGAAGACTATTATGGCAGTCAGTAAGAGCTAGGTGACTGGCGACCATTGCTGACCATTGCGTGTATCTGCTGGTCAGAAATTCTTAGTATTTGAAGCCAATTTAGCATGGTTAGTATGTTCTAGAGAGATATATTCATGTTGCGTTTAACTACATCTTGTAATCTTTCATAAGTTTCGACATGCTTTAACAAAGCAATGGGTTTGTTGCTAAATTAATTATAGTACCGGAGTTGTACCTATAAAATGGTTACAAGTATTTACATTCATTGATCTTACTTCCTTTTTTCTGGATGCTTACTTTGATATTTCCATTTTGAGTATTTTCAAAACAGAACGTAACCAGAAAGTAAACAGAATTTTTTTTTTCTATAAGAGATAGTTTTTGTGCTGCATTTATGTCTTTAATAAATTTCACCAAATTGCAGGGAAAAGAAACTTTGCAAATAAAAATTATCTGATTTCTTTCCAAATTTTTGTGAAGCTAGTGTTTTGTTTTGTTAATATCTTACTATATGTAATTTTAATATTGCATAAATAATAATAATAATAATCTAAGGATATTTATCAACTGTGAACAAAATAAAGAATTTTGTAGAATGTAAACAAGCAATATATAGCTTTATTTGATTTAAATAAACATTATTATTAAAACAGCAACAAAGGGAAACATCAATTTATTTGAAAATATATTTTAAATAATATATTCGTAAAAAAAAAGTGATGCATTAATTTATAATATTAACCATTATGGGTATTTTTTTAATTACTAAAGAATTAGGAAACTTTTAAAATCACCATAAATAATATAAAAAACCATAAATAATACTTCAAATCTAATACCATAAATAATATTTCAAATATATTACCATATATAAATATATGTAATAATATATTATCTTCAATATATTACCATAAATAATATTTCAAAACATATGACAGATAAATTAAGTTACAATAAGCTTCTTTAAAACACATTAAAATAGAAATATTAGCTCAAATTTCAAATGTTCGACATTTCAAGTCCCTTTTTTGTAACAAATAATCTAATATAATTCAAGAGATTTTATAAAAATTAAAATAATTTCGCAAAATTACAATAATATTCCTAATATTATGGTTTTGCTAAACCTTTCACATTTTTAAAAGCATTAGTTAAAATCATATTGAATTAATCCTTTAAGTGAAAAGAAATAGTACAAGCATTTATTAATTCATAATTTATAAGAAGATTATATTAACAACCCTTTTATCTATCTTTTTTTATTTATCACTAATGGTTAGAAATACATTACCTTAAAAATGAAGATTTAGTCGTTGATATTATTTTTTAATTGTACCTTGTTTGTCAACATTTCACTTGGATATTTATTCAAATAGAATTTTTGGAATTAACATGGTTTTTATAAGAAAATTCTTCAATATGTATTTGTGCCTCTAAATAATAAGAAGCATGCAAATAGAATTTTAATAAAGGCTTTGCTTTTAGTCTGCTAAGTTAATTAGATTAAGAATTGTAACTATGGAAACTATTAGAATACAAATCAAGTAGCATATTTCACGTCATCATGTCTTCCAAAGAGAAGAAAATATGTTTTGTTAATATGTTAAATGACATTAATGAGGATACTTTTTCAATTCTAAGTAGATAAATGTGGTTTATGTTATGGCATTATTAATATATGAATATGTTAATATTTAATAATTCTTAAAGTTTTGACATATTGTTATTTAATTTTAAATAAAATATAATTAGAGTAAATTAAAAATAATACCATCTATATCTAGAAAATACATCTGGAAACATATTGTTTGTTCTAGATGTGTAAATGTTTTTACGTCAAAATATGCTTTTATTTCAAAACTTAGTTCAGATTTTTGCTTTCAAATATAATCCATTTGGCAAATAAAAAAAAAATTCAGTATATTTTTTTCTTATTATAATTTTTATTAAAAATATTTGTCTTTTTTTTTTTTATTTTGAACTGATTAATGGTATTATTAAATGAGAGTTTCTTTTTTTTTTTCGGTATAAATAATTTCTGATACCACAGGTTTTATGTTCGAGAACCGGCGGTGCCATGGGTGTTTATTGTGATTCGGAATCCACTTTAAACCGTATGTCCCTGTATAACATGACTGTAGAGCGTTAGGAATAGTACTAACAACCCTATTCCTGTGAAAAGAAACATATCTTGTCTTGAATTCTGCCAGAAGGCAGACGGCCTTCGCCCACCATGGGGCTGTTGAGTCAATTAAGACGAAAAACATTTTACTTTTCAAAGGCAGATTTCCAAAATATCGTCATTTGTTAATTGCCTTTTTTTGAAGTTTACGAATATGTAGGTTATTTTTCCCAATAACAAACCATCAATTTAATGTTATTATTAAATTCCTTTTATTAGCTCACACTCTCCTATATATATATCTTGTTGAAATTTTCAATCATTACTAAAACACTTTTATTCATCCACTCAAGTTGAAATACATTTTTTTAAAATTGTAGCGGATGACATTTGATGTCAATACAGTTTTTTCAAATATTAATTCATTAATTAAATTTAATTAATTAATACTAGTTTTTTTTTTACATTTAAATTGCATGTATCTACCAATAGATGGCGCCAGATAAACTTAAAAAAAAGGAATGAAAATTATTTATAAAGGACTTCCTGCAATATAGTGAGAAAAAAAAAAAGAAGGAATTGACTTTACATTCTTTTTATATTACTTGTTTTTGTGTTTTTTCTAATTATTTTAAATTCTCATGTAGGTGACTACTATTTTGGTTTGCAAAGGTGAATTCTAAATTTATCCTATTGCTTTAATTTTCTAAGCAATAGGCTCTAAAGTGCATGGGAAGGGGGCAAAAAATTCAAATATACCAAGATACTAGGTCTTTACTATGCAATCTTTAAGTGTAAAACCATTAGCAAATACATTAAACGTTTTTAAAAAAAAATCTACCTTGAAATGTGTTTTTATAATACTGCTGCAACCGAGGCATTATTGTAAAACACATTTCAAGGTAAATAAAATGGTGTTGAATTGGGCAACGCGGATCACTGCGGGTTGTCATCTCGAAGGTCGAGTTAACATGTTAGTTCACAAATGATTGAATTCGCCATATCAGCTTGATTTTATAGAAGATGCAGTTAAAATATAGTAATAGAACCAAATTCCTTTTGAATGTTCTAATTATTGCATCACGTCTTTATAGATGAGCCAGGTAAAAGTAGTTTTATAATAAATTAAAGTTTTATCTGTTGAAAAAATGCGTTCAAAATTTTTGTAATAAATATAAGTTTATGTGGCATTAAGGAAATTTTCTTTTAATGAAATATTTAATTATATAATAGTTAAATATTTTTCATGATTTAAATCAGAACTTCACCAAATTTATATGTCCTATCGCCCCTTTAATGAAAAACAAACTATGTGGAGTCTGAAAAACTACATATTGTAAGTGAAAAGACAGGAAAATATATAAAAACAAAATTGAAAGTTTAATCGGCTGGGTATAATACGAGTAAAATTTAATCGGAATACAGATTATCCATAAAATTTAGAATTTAATATAACAACAAAACTTATGATAGCAATCTTAAACAAACCAAAAAAAAAAAATATCAATAAATCTTACTTAGGCAATAAATTATACTTACCAGTTATCGTTCAAAACTGAAACAAGTAATATAAAAAAAAAAAAAAAATTAAGTGAATTCCTATTTTTTTTTTTTTTTCACTATATTGAAGAAAGTCCTTTATAAATAATTTTCATTCATTTTTTTAAAGTTTATATGGCGCCATCTATTGGTAGATGTATGCAACTTAAATCTAAAAAACTAAAATTATTTAATTAAATTTAATTACAGAATTAATATTTGAAAAAACTGTATTAACATCAGTGTCATCCACTACAAGTTAAAAAAAATATATTTGAACTTGAGTGGATGAATAAAAAGTATTCTATGAACGATTGACATATATAGGGAGAGTGTGAGCTAATAGAAGGAATTGAAAAAAAGAAAACATTAAAAAATGAATAAATAAAAATAAAAACTACAGAATTCCAAACGATATTATAAAAACGCACGATAAAGAAATTTGAAAATAATAATAATAATATAATAATAATAAACCAACGAAAAAACATTGAAAGTGGTCCAGAACATCGCTATATTTTATGGGTAAAAATATACAATATGACATAGCAAATAAAGACATCAATAATATACCTTGAAATTATAAAATAATTTATTAAAATAAATCAGTTGCATTAAACATATTAAGTTCATATATATACAGTGCATAATATAAAGTGCAATAAATAATAAAGTGTATAATAAATATACAGTACATTAAAAATATGAAATTAAGAAAGCGATGGATATTAAGAAAAAAATACGAATAAAATTAAACATGATCCTAATTAGTTGAATAAAATTGGTGCGCTGCTATCAATGAATAAACCAATCAATATTTGTGAAAGCATTAAAGCTACTTTTCACTAAATATGATGAAGAAAAGCACTTAAAAACGTTTGTTTTACAACCCATAATCCAGGATAAACTGTAGACATCTGCTTTTGCAGTTTTTACACAACAGGCCAAACCGTATGAAACGTTATTCTAAATTTTCACTGTCTACAATTCACTTTTTTACTTTCATTGCTCAACCCCATGAGGGCATTGTCCACTTTGGGAACCATTGGTTTAAACAGTAAATGCACTCTATCTTGATTTAAAATCCATAAATTTCTAACAGTTTTTGGAGTGAATAGATATACATTAAGACTAAAATAAAAGTATAAACCAATTTGGTAATATTTTGTATTTTTTTTTATAAATATTTATGCATTTTAACATTTTTCTATCAATTATTTTTATTTTGTAAATATTAATAATTATTTAATAATTTTTTCACGAGTTTTATTTCTACAAATTTTATTCTTGCTCTTTAATATTTTAACACGTAAAGTAATACAATAGCGATCTCTATTTGTTTTGTTTTGTGATCCTCATATTAAATATTTCTCCTCAAATGTTATTTTTAAACTCAATAGTTTGAAATATATGCATATGATTTGTTTGTAACAAAAATTGCATACACATACCTACTTAATTAAGTTAGCTCGTAAAGTTATAAAATATTATAGAAAATCTCTCTCTATATATATATCAATATTAAATTCAGTATGGTATATACCATCCTTTCTGCAGATTTAGTGATTTTTCTGTTATTTTCTATACAATTGAATGTTTATAAAAGCATATTTCTATTCCTTTCCTGTTCGTTCATGACGTTCTAAACTGAAATATTATTTAAAGGAAATTTAAATAGTATTTCTTTTATTCTCAATAAATTCATTATTATTTTTGTATCTTTATCTTTTATTACGAGTTTACAATTTACTAAAAATGTGAACGTAAGCATTCAAAAACAATGGTTTTATAATAAGAAAAACTGATTTTACTCTTAAAGTTAATTACGTTTGACGTAACGTCAAAAAGACATTAAAAATATTTTTTTTGATTTTTAGAAAATTTATTTTAAATGAAAACATGTGAATTCATTTTTAATGACAGAATGGATTACATTCCATTTATCTTTAATTGTTCAGAACATAAAGATGAAAAAATTGTCAAAAGAAACACATTTTACTATCGAGATATTTAAATAAAACTTTGCAGAACAATTTTTTAAAAGTGTTTTACAAATTTTCGTTAATGTAATTTTTTAAGCTTAGTACTAATTTTTGTTAAAAACTAATTTTACTATATAAAATTCAGACCTTTGCATATTCACATACATCTGCTGTCAATAAGTTTTAATAAAAATTTTGAGTACTTTTTTAAATATGATTTTATGAAAGTCTAAATTCTTTGACATTAAAGTACTATTACATATGATATACTTTAAAGTATCTATTTTCAAAGACATTATTAAAACATATGATTCTTACTAATATTTTTGTTTTCAAGTACTCTCCAGTTATTTAACATAAGCAAATATAAGAATGACTGTTAATGATAAAAGTATGCAAATCTTCCTGCTTTTTATCCGATGTAAACTAGATCATTCAGATATTACGAACTTTTATTACTTCAGACAGAATGAGTAATGGATTATTTTTGTGATAAGTCAATTGCCTTTTTCTTTTGTAAATTTATTGAATATGCAGTTAAAAATTTGATGTAAATTGATCTCGTAGATGTACTAATATTGATAAAAGCAATATGAAAAATTAAAATAACTTATGTTGGTGGTATATTAGTATGTATTGATAAATACATTGTCCTTGTGGATTTTGTTCATGATGAAACATTTCGTAAGTACACCTGAAACCATTTTTAAGGACATCTGTGATATCATCGAATTATCTTTTAGCCAGCATAATTTCATTTATTGATATCATTCCCCATTGCAAAATAACATTTCTTTTGTGGCCCTCATGTAAATTTTGAGTTTACCTCTTTCTCCCAAGGTTCTCAAATCTGTTGATGCCGTAACTGAACAAACCATGATTAATTATAAGCACATTTAAAACATTTACATATAAAAAACATCTGAAATCTCCTCGGCAAATTCTTAAAAATTATCATGTGTGAGCATTCGAGAATGGATGCATAAACTCCGGAATATACCAATGTTTAATAACGCAAGAGATATATGAAGCAATTGATTGGAATACTACAAGAATGGCCAAATTCAATAGACACATGAATATAGCAATGTTGAATATATCAAGAACTTCATGAAAAATGAATTGTTCAAGAATCTCTAAAAGAATATACAAAAGTAAGATAAATGTAGTCGTAAATGAAGAAGGAAGTATTCCAAATTCTACAAGAAACGCTATTACATTTAATAGCCAAGAGAATATATCAAATTTGTAAATTATAGCCATAAACGAAGAATGAAGTATTCCAAATACAATAAGAAGAACTATACAGCTCAATAGGTACCGGAACATACCAAAAGTGATAAATATGAAACTTCAAAAGAAGAACTTCACTACGAGTACTTATAACCATTGGAAATACAAATGTTTAAAATTCCAACCCAAAACATGAAAAGTGATTCAAAGTTATACTACAAAACACTTCAAACAAAAGCCAAATTCTCCAGAAAATTCCTTAAGACTAATGTTATTCATGAAACATTTCAAGAGTTAAGGGCCCCAAAGTATCATTTTTCGCCAAAATTTGCAATGGAGATTTATTTTTCTTGACCCTCTTTTTCGGATAGCGTTACGGATTTCCAACTAGGACAATATCTTGTTCACACATGAAAAAGTCCTAATTAGCATCATATACAAATTCAGATAAAGAGATGAAGAAATTACTTTCATAAAATTGGTCATAATTTTTTCCTTTATGTAATATTGGAACTGTACTAGAGTATAGAATAAAATAAAAAAAAAAAAAAAACTCAAAGGAAAAGAAGTCTCTTAATTAAATTTTAAATCAGATAAGAAAGAAACAAACTTCCTTGTTTAAAAGCGGAGTACTTAGATGGGGTAGAGTCTTCAGAATTAAAAATTAGGATAATGTTGAAACACCTTCAGCATTTATAGCATACTTTTTTTATGATCTTTTCTTTTAAAGTAATCGCCAAAGAGAGGTATTTTTATAAAAGGTAAACATCAGAATTTCGGAATTTAAAAAAAAAAAAAAAACCCTCGCTAATTAGAATTAGTTTTGTTCTTAATTAAATTGCGGTTAAAATTCGGTTTGAATTATTTGTTTTTCATTTATTTTCAATTTTTTTTTTAAGTAATTAAAATAATCGTATAAATTACTTTTTTTAAAAACACATAAGCTTATAACAAAATATTTTTCTTCAAATAAAGCTGCTGGTATAATCTAGTTTGTTTATCATTTAAAAAATAATCATAATGCAGCTTTAAACCTTATTTTGGACATTTTTAAAACTAATAAGATGTATTAATTAAAGATATTTATTACTTATTTTTATAAACTGTACCGAAAATTAGGGGAAAAAAGTTTTTGAAAACGTGACTTGTGTAAAGAGTTAGCTTATTATCATACATTTTTAAAGCATATACAAATTTTATTACGATTTAATTGCGATATTTTTGTACTTTTTTAAGGTAAGGGGATATAGACTTTCAAAAAATAATCATACTTCTTCATAATGAATCGGGCGTTTTCAAAATTCCCTATTTTCAAAAATAAGTAACATAGAATCATAAATAATATGGGGTATACAAAGAGGCAAAGGGAAAGTATGGAATTTTTACTTTTACAAGTATTTTAGATACAGCTTCTTTTACTCAAACGTATAATGCCATTTACTTATACGTATAATCTTAGCAAACCTGTTGTAAAATGTCATTGGTAATTGAATATACAGATTCAAAAATCCATTGTTTAAGTTCACATAAATTTGTGGGTAATGGTGGCACATAACACTTTACCTTTTACAAAAACTCAGAGGAAAAAAATCACATGGGGTCGTATCAAATGAATAAGTTGGCCAGCTGTGTATCATCAAGTCGTCTGGACCACTGCGACTGATCCACTTAAGACGTAGCTCAGTTTTAAGGAACGATGTACCTCTGTGTACCCCAGTGTAATATGTACCTTTTTACAGTCTGTATAGTATAGAGTAATTGCCTTTCTTGTACTTTATGTACATTTGTGCCCCATCTTATTGGAAAACAAAGTTGGAGAGTTCACAATATAAAACTTACCTACTTTTCCTTTGTTTTTAAGTGTTACTTATTCTGTGTCGTTTATTTATGAGATCATTCTGAGTCTTTTTATTTTTGAAATTGGAGGATTCATTTTGAATTACTCTGTGTATATACGTTGTACAAAAAAAAATTTTTTTTTAGTAAATTAATTGATACAAAAAAAAAAATTTGAAAAACACTTTTGAAAATTTTTCGTATTTTTAAAACAAATAATTTATTAAAAACATAATTTTACTTATAGTTTATAAAATATTAACAAGTTATGAATTTTTAAGTACGAATAGCTGAATTAGACATAACAACATATTACTCAAAAATGTAACAAAAACAATTTTAAAGTCATTTTTAAAAAAGCTAAAAATCAAATTTCAAACAATCTTTATTTCTTTAACTATTTTTAAATAAATGCATCGTTCAATTTATATGTGCTATTTCAATTGCATTGAAAAAAATAATTGTAATTTAAAAAATATATATATATATTGCTCTCTTTAAAATCCAAATGTAATGCTTTTAATATTATCATACTTAGTTTTCTACTACTTCCAAAAATGGACCCACCATTGGCACACTTAATAAAATCCTGCCATTCAGAATATCTAATTACTTTTAAAAACGCAACATGCTTGTAAATAGCAAACCGCACTAATCCTAATAATTTAAGACTTTACAGCGCATAGATCCGTATCACACAGAGAAACCTCAACTTAATTTAAGCTTAAGCAATGCCTAATGGTTTGATATTAGAGCCACAAAATTAATTCCACCATGACTACTGCAATTCAAGGATTTCGGCTGCTTGGCGAATTCGCTTTTCCTAATGATGCCAATTAAGTGCATGCTGTCCAGAGGTGCACTTTGAGGAAGCAGTCGTTATGAGGAGCAACTTGTCATCTATGAAGATTTGCCAGTCCAACGCAGTTGCTGAATTCGTGCTTAAGACGAATATTGTCGAGCAAGGTCACGCTTGTTGCAGAATACATGTCGAAGCAATGTCTTAGAAATGCTGTGGCAGAATTATGCACATAATTAACTGTGTTAGTAGTATTGATTTACGAGCTGTGAATTTACTGAACATAGGGTTAAATGGTTTGCCACATGTAAAAGTTAATAGATTCTAGATTGAAACTTGAAAATAGAGAGTTTTCAAAACTGGTTTTAAGATTTTTTTAATAATAAATATATTTTTAGTACAGTAACTTTAAAGATTATTACGCTGAATTTGAGTTTTGTAACTGGTATAATCTGGAACATTCCCAACAAGCAACCTGAATGCCTATATAGCACGATGATAGTAAAAAATAGTAATTGCAAAGCAACTTACAGGTTTAAATTTGTTCCCTACTTATTATAACTATTCTAGCTTATTCTTATTCTTACAAAAGGAAAATATTTAGTTTTAAAGCCATAAAAGGTGTTTTTATGTATTTTATTCTGTCAATTTGTTTATTAATAATAGTCGATTAAGGGTTGTCTGTGATATTTTTTTATTTGAATTCGTATTCCTATATAAAAGTTTAAATAAAAAAAATTCTTCCAGCATTTAGGTAATTTAATTATTTGCAAATACTTCTGACACTGATGCTTTTTTAAGTTATATTAAAAACTTAAAAACACTTAAAAACTTTGTAGATTATTTTAAAATCTTGAATCTCATTGAAAAATTAGTAATTGAATGATGTGTACAGTATACGTTTTGCAATGAATGATACAAGGGAACAGAAGATTTATTAAAAATAATATAAAATGGGACATTTAATAAAATTATCTTTTAAACTTCTTTCAAAACTATTAATGCTTTCTATTATCAATTCTCTCATTTAATATAGCCTTATTTTCAATAAAAATACGGTAATCTATTTAGTTTATTTTATGTCACTGGTGTGATTAAAATAAAGGGAAATATTAAACACCTGCAATGCCACAGACAGTCAAACATTGATTGAAAAACTAATCAATGAATCAGAAAACATTAATAAATTTTAATATTATTGGAATCATTTTGAAGAAATATATTATAAATTATATAGATACAGTGATATTGATCCAAATATGGCTTCAGGCACTATGCTTAAAGCAATTAACCTATAAAACTATTACCAGGAATCCAAAATATTTTTGCTGTTGTAGCTTTAAAAGAAAATTATCCTTATTTGGTTAGAAAATAGTTAATTTTGAACAACATAAACAAGCAAATCAAAAGATATAAACATTTATCTTAAAAACATATCAAAGGTGTAATTTAAAAATATTAAACTTCATAAAATTACAATCTTTCAAATATATTTTTCAATGAAATTCATTTTTATAACTATAATATAGATTTAAATTTAATAATTATTTGAAATACTTGACATAAAATATTACTTTATATTTAAGTAATAATTTGTGCACTAATAGTAATAAAAATATGATACAACGTTTAATTAGTATGCAGCTACTATTGAATGTAAATCAATTTGAATAAAATGTAGATAATTTTAAAATAAATAAAAAAAAAAAAGGAAGATAAAAAAATATTTTAACAATCAATTATTAAAATTTAATGTTATAATCGATTATTGAAATCGCCAAGTTTATTAAGGCATTTAATGTGGAGCAAAAAATGCGATGAAAATGTTCTATCGCCTTTTCCATCTTTAATTTCGTTTTTGATTTATATTTTGATAAAAATATTATGTCGATTCGAGATCTTTCAATTCTGCATTTCAGTTTGGTTGCGAAATGTCGATTTATAAATATTTATTTTTCATTGCAATCTTCGCGGAGTGGATTCAATTTTGAGTTGATTCGTAATAATAAATCGAGAAAAAGAGTTTCTGCCTTCAGGCACGAGTTATTGAGTGTCAGCGCAACATTTATTGAACACTAAACAAAGTGTGATTCTTATTATGGTATGTTTTTCGGTGTGATTTCTTGTTTCATACCGTATGTTTTATGAATTTAGTGAATCATTATTTATTTTTGTAAAGTTAAGGGAATCTAATTATAATGTTAAATCTTTAAGTAAATTTTAATATTTTTTTAAAAACCATGTTTTTAATTTGAAATTCAATACATCGTATATAGTACATAGATAATTTTAGAATTTAATAACATAAACAACAATTTTTGTTGTAAAAAAATCAATAAGACATACAAAACCAACGAAATAAAAGGCAAACTGTGCATTAAAAATATTCATATGCAGAAGATTTTAGTTATAAAGGTACTTTTCCTTCCTATTAATATATATTTTTGCTTATGCACACAAAACTAAAATTTTGAATTAAATAACTAATAACGCTAATTTTTTAACGTTATATTTTTAAAGTATATCGCAAAATCTCAGAATCAAGATTTGGATTATCCAATTAGGTTTAAAATATTTGGAAATAGGAATATGTAATCTAGCACTAGTTGTGATTTATTTGCTTAACGGGAAAAAAACCCAGATCTTATTGAGAGCAATTAGGAATTAAAAAAAAAAAAAAAATGTTTATATATATTAGTTGCATGTGGCTATATAAGATTTTTAAAGTTTCAACCATATTTGTAATAAAAGTAAACCATATGTTTCTTTCTCATTGTCGTTCTTTCTTTAACTTTATTCTCCCACGTAATTCTACAAGTTTCAGTTGAATGCAGTACATTGTTGAAGTAAAATATTTAATACCGTCTTATATGGACATTTTTGAAATCCCAAAATTCTACGGCAATCAAATTTTAAAATCAATCATGACACAGTGACATATAAAGTGTGCTAAAAAAATTATTTTTTAACTTACCATTTACATAATTGTATTGAAACAAAGTTACTTAATATGAAAATTACTGAAAGCATTGAACGATTAAATAAAGTATTAATACCTTCAAAACGCCTTTGCTAACATATTACAAAAAGCTTGCAATTTTCAATGCTAGATTGTTTGATGGCTAATAGTACTTCCAAATTGCACATGATGTGTAATTTGATAATTAATATCTTTTAATGTTGTGTATCGGCAAACATCAAGATATTAAAGAATGTGACAAAAAGTCATGGGATACCTGTTAATATCGTTTCGGCCCTCCTTTCGCCCGGCGACAACTCGACGTGGCATGGACTCAACAAGTTTGGAAGTCTTCTGCAGGAATATTGAGCCATGGCATAGACGTCCATAATTTTGAAAGCGTTGATGGTGCAGGATTTTGGGCAAACAATCATGATGTCCCATAAATGCTCAGTGGATTCATGTCTATCTAGGTGGCCAGATCATTCGTTGGAATTGTCCAGAATGTTCTTCAAAGCAATCGCGAACAGTTGTGGCCCGGTGACATTTTCATCCATAAAAATCCCATCGTTGTTTGGGTACATGAAGTCCATGAATGGCTGTAATGATCTCCATTGAACATAAGCATTTCCTGTAAATGTTCGGTCCAGTCGCACCAGAGGACCAAGTCCATGCCATGAAAAACAGTCCACACCATTACGGAGCCACCACCAGCTGAAGTGCCTTGCTGAAGTTTGGGTCCATGGCTTCGTGGGGTCTGCGCCCCACTCGAACCCTACCATCAGCTCTTACCAACTGAAATCGTGATCATCGGACCAGGCCACGGTTTTCCATTCATCTAAACCAACCGATATGCTCACGTGCCCACGAGAGTCGCTGCAAGCGATGTCGTTCTGTCAGTAAACGAGTTGGCCTTTGCTGGAATAGCCCAAGAACCATATTTCTCCGCACAGTTCTAACAGACAAGTCCCTTGCGTCCCATGATTTCTGCGGTTATTTGACGCATGTTGCTTGTCTGTTAAATTGTCTTTGCAGACGTCGCCGGTCTCGGTCGTTAAGTGCAGGCGGTCGACCACTGCGCTGTCCATGGTGGGATGTTATGCTTGAAATGTCATACACACTGATGTGGATCTGGGAATGTTGAATTCCCTAACGATTTCCGAAATGGCATCTTTTCCAACTAACATTCCGCGTTCAAAGTCTGTAATTCCCGTCGTGCGGTCAACGTCAAAACCTCTTCACATGAATTACTTGAAAGAAATAAAAGCTCTGCGAAAGCACTGCGCATTTATACCTGTTCTACGCGATGCCATTGCCATCTGAAAATTTGCATATTGCTATCCATGACTTTTGTCACTTCAGTGCTTCAATTAATACACTGCTTCAATTAATACAAAATAAGCGCAAAGTTGGCATGTACATAGTTTTTCACTTAACCCTAATGAAAAAGTTCAATGAATCTGGATACTGGAAAGTATCCGTTTTATAAAACCATAATTCATATGATGCTTGAACGTTCTGAAAACAAATATCACTAGAATATTATGCAAGTCCACACATATTATGAACTTTATTAGTTAAGTTGTAAGACGTGAAGACATTTATTTTTTACTATTTCTACATTTCTTTTTAATGTGCATTGAGTCCTTTTCCAATAACTTGTACAATTTTAACCTTAATATTTTTATAAAGAAACTTTAAGATTGTTATAAAGAAATAAATTTAATTTAATCCAAGCCGACATAAATGTCCAACTTGTGGCTCAGTGGCAACTTGCGTAGTTAACGTGCAGGGCAGCTGAGGTTGAAATCAGCTGACGGAACTGTTATAATCATTGCTTCTTGAAACAAGCAGAGTCAATGGCGACTGTTAAAATGTATATAAAGCCTCATGTATTTATAATCAGGCCGTATTCTGAGAATTTCCTGATTTCCTACCATACAACATGCAAATGGGGAGGGGGGTCTCTAAATGTCCTTTTGGAAAACACTGAATTTCTTCACACCCACCGGCGGCCTGTTTACGGTATACGTAAGTGGAATATGGGGCCTACTGATGTTAAAAGAAATACAAAAGATTATTCTATTTAACCTAATTATTATTCCATTTCTCTATCAATAACAAAAGATTATTCTATTTAACCTAATTATTATTCCATTTCTCTACCAATAACAAAAGATTATTCTATTTAACCTAATTATTATTCCATTTCTCTACCAATAACAAAAGATTATTCTATTTAACCTAATTATTATTCCATTTCTCTACCAATAACAAAAGAATATTCTATTCAACCAAATTATTATTCCATTTCTCTACCAATAACAAAAGATTATTCTATTTAACCTAATTATTATTCCATTTCTCTACCAATAACAAAAGATTTTTCTATTTAACCTACGTACGTTCCCTGTTTGGAATTTTGCAGCTCATTCCCACTTGGAAATCATTCGAAGATTGGAAAAGAGTTCATAGAATGATCACCAAAGCTCCTTGGTACTTAGCAAATGAGAATAATGGACATTCTCTGGACCTCCCTAGCATCCGGCAATTTATTCATGAAATAATATCAACTGGATCCCAAATATTCGCAATAAAGTTCTTAATTTCCTCCCTGTCTACGACATTGCCTTGCCGAAAATCGTAAAAGACCTCGAGCTATTCTTAATATTATTTAATTCCTCGCACATCCTAATGGCCCGCTTTCTGTAATGCCTTAGCTTCAAGCCCCATCTATAGGCGGTTCATTACCCAGTTTTCCCTCCTTAGTGCTTGGTTTGTGATGAGATCTGGAATATCGGCTGAGCATTTGCTCTTGATCTTGCACAACTAGCCTCTCCTGACCTTTCCAATATCTTTTCTTCTTATCCAGAATAATTTTTTATTATTGTTATTCAATTTTTGATGATTATTTTCCAATATTAATTTTAATTCTAATGAGCATTAGCTAATTCCACTGGGACATATGCAAAAAATAGCATATCTTCAATATTAAAGAAATAATTTTTAAAGCAGCTGCACAGCCAAGAAACTCAGTTCTGAATCATTATGAATATAGAGAGACGGAAAGGTAATACGCAGTGGGTAAGATTCAGAGGAACATAAATTAAGTCGCAAAAGAATACACATAGGGACAACCAGTTCTGCTGGACAGAAGAGCTGGTTTTTGACGTTCGAGCATAGATGTCTCTTTGGTTTGAATTGGTCGCCAGGACACGGAGGAGTTAAACAAATTGTAGCTGTTTCCAATTACTGTGGGCAAATTGCATCAATAAATATTGCATTGCTAGTTTTTATATAGATGATAGAATTTAATTGGATTTTTTTGTGGATTGCTTATAAATAAACGATGTGTTAAGATGAATAGTTCAAGTTGCTATTTGTTGTATATATATTTTTACTAATGCAGGTAGGATCCTTACCGAATAGACTGGAATCCCGATTATTGCTGCTTGAATTACAGACAATTTACGATGTCATTGAAAATGATTTATTGCTGCTAGAATGGTACAAATACCTCATCAGATTAGTGAATGGGACCGAGGGTGGAGAGAGAAATGAAAAGACAAATTGAATTAGTGCAATTAAGGTTATATGTTTCGAGTTACAGTTCCGTGGCTGCCCAATCTGGACTATGAACATTGGTGCAAGAATTGGATTTTGGTTGGGAATTAGTGCTGTAATTGTTCTGATTTGATTTTGGTTTGGAAGGAAATGAAGAAAGAATCGGAATTTTTGGGCGAGAACGAATTGACTTTGGTGGTAACTTTATTAATGAAGCTCAATGATGAACCACATAGAATTATTCCTGAAGTTTGTGCAGTTACGATAAATCTACGTAACGAGAACGTTGATCATCCATGTGGCATTGGAGGATGATACAGAGGAACAGGAAGCATGGATCTGAGGAACTGTAAACCTGAACTTCGGGTAAGGGTCGATAATCTATTTGACACAGGATATGGATAAAAGATAATACACTTGCGTATTTCTGTACATATGTAAGAGTAAATATGGTAAACCTGACGACTGACAAGAAACGAAAATTTACATTTGTAGAATTCGATACTCATGATTCAGACAGTAAGTATTTGCCAAGTTTACAATTTTACAGGTGTATGATTGGAAGCGAAAAGAGTTTTAGGAGAAGTAAGAAATTTTAAGAAGAGGAAAGAGATGGCGCGATTTCTTGTTGTATAAGAAAGGGCAGGTTGATAAGTGTATATAAGTTGTGGTTCATATATTTAAAATGTTGAGTAATGTGTTTGTTTTTTAGATATTGAGGATTGCATATTTAACATAAATGGATTTTTAAATTCATACAAATTAAAATTAATAAATTAATAAAAGAGAGAGAGTAATAGGAAGGGACACAGCTGAAGCATGAAAAGTTGAAGAACTTTTACAGAAAATACGAGTCGATGCAAGATAATTTACCGCAATTGCATTTGAATCTATTCCAAAATAGTGTAAATCTCGACCATCCACGTGACATTGGATGCGGATGTAGAGGAACAGGAAACTTGAATTTTAGAACTGTAAATCTGAACCTCGGATACAGGTCGATAAACTGTCTGCGACAGGAGACATTGATGAAGACTATCCTCATGAATATTTCTGTACATATAGTATACTACTCTGCCCAAAAAGTAAGACCAATTATTTTTCAAAAACTCTTTATTTATTCTTCCAATTTTATTTAATCGCCTTCAAAGTAATCCCTTCGGGACACAATGCATTTATGCCAACTTTTTTTCCAATCATCAATGCATGCTAAAACGTTATTAGCAGCGATGGCCTTCAAACCTCGAGGCGATTCACGTTGAATATCTTCATTCGACACAAAACGGTGTCCCCGGAGTGGTATTTTGAGTTTAGGGAATAGCCAAATGTCGCACGGTGTGAATGTGTGGAATGATATGGGTTTCCGTTTGGCGGAAACGTCACGAAGAATCAGTACAGTGTGAGCTGGCGCATTTAGTGTTTTCGGTACCAATCGAGATTTGACGCATTTGAGGTCCAAAATGGAATTGACCGATCCTTTTGAAATTCCAACTTCGCCAGCAAGGTCTCTGTTTGGGAATAGACGATTTTCAAGCACCAAATCTTTAATTTTTAGGCGTGAGCTTCGTCGGTTGAGGTTGATGGTCGGCCAGAGGGCTCTTCATCTTCAACACGTTCTTTTGCCTTCTTTGAACTGTTTATACTACTTGTGAACATTTTTTTCTGATATAGTTTTGTGCTCACCGAATGCCTTCTGCAACATTCTATACATTTCCGCACACGAATATTCATTACTCAAACAAAATGTAATGCAATTTCTTCATTCAATTAATTCAAACATTTCAAAAATCGCCGAAATCGCTTTTAGCGTCTCACAAAAGCCAATCATAACTTAAACACTAATGAATTTTTTAACGTCAAATTTCTCATAGATGTTAAGGACAGTGCCAACAACCGAAAAAAGAAAAAATTGAAATTTCATAAGCCCCGGAATTTTACATTGAAAATTGATTGTACTTTTGGATATAGTAGTATAAGCGTAAATGTGATAGTTGACAAGACAACTAGCAAGAAACATAAGTTTGCATGAAATTTGATACTCAAGACTAAGCATGAAAGGCATGAAATTTGATACTCATAATTTTACAGTTGGACGATTGAAAGCAGTGAGATCTTAAGCGAAAAAATTTTGGAAGTAAGAAATTTTAAGAATATGAATAGGTGGAGGGAGATTTCTTGTTGTATAAGAGAAGGACTGGTTGATAGGTTTATGTATATAATTCTGGTTCATATGTTTAAAATGTTGAGTAATGTGTTTGTTCTTTGGCTGTTGTGAATTGCTTATTTAACACAAATGGTTTGTATATTTGATACTTTGTATATTTGAGAGGTTCATTCCATGACTTTAGCCAGAGTGAATATCGCTTGGAGGTCGCCACCAATTCATGCATGGTACGCAGCTAAATATCCTGGTGTGTCCTTGCAGTGCTCCTATCCTAGACCTGCTCAAACGGCTTTAGCTAGACTAAGGACTGGCCACACTAAGAGTTTGACCTTCAATGGAGACGAGAAGACATATACCCTTTGTCATTGTTCGGCCAACGCGTCTCCATTCTCATCTCATCGATTGTACTGGTGCCTCTGTGAGGCAACTGTTGAATGAGGGGAGGACAGTTTACGATCTATGGATGCAGCATGATCTACTGGACTTGGTTTAGGATTCTAAATCAAGGGGATAAGCAACAACAACATATTTGATACAAATTAAAATTAATAAACTAAATGAAGGGAATGAAAGAGACGAAGTGACACAGCTAGGTCCGAAATGGCTGGTTAGTAGGAGAAAAGCTGAAGAACCTTTACAGAAAATCCGAGGCAATGCAAAATAGTTTGGCACAATTGCTCTGAATCTATTCAAAAAGTAATTTAAACGTCTATGAACACGACTTTCCTTAATTAACATTTCACTATCATCTACCATGAATCACAGTACAATAAATTTAATAGTACTATAAAGTTAATTATTTCAGTAAATTAGAATCCTTATGTTTAAAAGAAGTTTAAGAACATTTCAATTCGTGTCTATTTAATTTTTATAGGGCTCTCAAACATTTAAACTACACTGCTTTAGAAACTGAAAAGGCTTTTTTTAACTATTCTAAATACAAATGTTTGAAGTCCTCAAGAGAATAAAACTTCGGAAATGATTAAATATTTCCGTAGATAAGTGATAAAATCTACGATGCACTACTCGAAGCTTAATCCTACAGTAATTGGATGCTTTCAGCGCCCATTTAGAGATAAGGAAGTGGCGAGTTCCATTTAGCAATCAATAAATCTCAGAAATGTTTGTCAACTTATTATTCTTTATCTGTTAACTTAGAGTAATAGTAATATAAATATTCATTTTGTTTGTTGTATTTAAAAGATATATTAGTTTTTAAAAATAATAGCCTATTTATTTACATATTTATTGATGTTTTGTTTCAATAAATTCTGAAGAATACAGTAGGCCTACTTGCAAATAATAATATATTGAACCAGTTAAGGACAAAACCTTTTTCCACTTGGTGAAAATTAATAAAACTTATTATTTGACTTATTGTATGATTTTTTATTACGGAAACATATGGGAAAATGGAAATACAAATATTTATTTTTATGCGAGTTACAAAATGTTGCAAAATTGCTATGTCTGTCTAAAAGCATTCTGATCCTTTGAATTTTTTTAAACCTATCATAAATGAAGGTACATTACGTTTTCTACTTTTTCAGAAAAAAACAAAAAAAAAAAAAACATAGCTTTATAAAATTTGTTGACTAGTACTGGTATTTATGAAAACTCAAAAGAAAGGAAAAAAAATTTTGTAAAATTCTCTAAAAAGTATGACTAATCGTTATGTATTGGTATAGCAGGATAATTTTTTTTTATAATTTTTCTTCTAGTAAGGGGAGATTTATTTTCGGCTTGCTGTAAAATCTGTTTGAAAAATGTCTGCCATAAACATTTTTTTATGTATTGATGTGTTTTTACAAAGTCAATCTTAAATGGGTTTCATAAAATTGTGCACTACTATATTTAATGTACAAGTGATTAAGTAAAACACGGATGCAAAATTTGAGGCACTTAAGCTTAGTGCTTAGAAATGGATTAGCTTGTTTATTTTACCTTTAACGAAAAATATACGAAAGCTTTTACTAAATGAAAAGCTTCAAATGATGTATTTGAATAATGTAGCTCATGTTCTAACTTTTACTTCATTATTGCGTTAGTTAATGTAAAAAGTTTTAGATTAATGTAGAGTAAAAATATTTTAATAGTTAAGATACTATTATAATATTTACCTAAAGTTATAGTTTAAATAAACCAATTAGGTTTGTTATGTATCAATTTTAAAAGTGAATATTATCTGTTCATATGTTAAAGTTACATTTTTTAAATATACTCAACCACTTTGATTAAAATTAAATTATGATTTTAAAAGCTAATCACATTTCTCTTATCGATTGTATTTCAGAAAATTTAAATGTGTTTATAAAACATTATTAATAGCATTCTTTTAAGAAAACTTTTACTTTTTACTCTTCTTATTAGACATTTCCTTTAATGTCTAATAAGAAGAGCCCAGTATAATATTTATTTTTATTTCGAAAATTGATTTACTTTCTAGATTACTAAAAAAAATTTCAGCTGCTTAAAATATTTTTTTAAGGAATCTATATTTTATATTCAATACTTTTTTTTTATTAAATTTTGGTACTTCAAGTTACTTTCATTTTTACATTTACTTTAATTTATTAATGTTTTCAAACAGCTTAATGAGCCACTTGGTGAAATTAAGGCATAAGGAAACATAGGCACAGTTAATTAATTATAAAATTATTTTTTTCTTCAAATGGACTTTTACTTAATACCATTGACTGTTAAGTCGGCAGATATGTAATAAATTCATCACCCTTTAGATTGCATTAAGTGAAGAATGTAGCTTGAACCCTTCAAACACATTTTGTCTCAAGAAAACACATAATGAACATACTGAGCTTTTGAATTATCCTGCTCTCTTCAAGTCCATAGTGTATTCTATACAAGTAATATAAAAAAATTTAAAGTCAATTCCCACTTTTTTTCACTGTATTTGAGAAAGTCCTTTATAAATAAATATCATTTTTTTTAAGTTCATCTGGCGTCATCTATTGATAGATGTATACAACTTAAATCTAAAAACTAAAATTAATTAAATTTAATTACTGAATTAATATTTGAAAAACTACAGTTTTTCAAATATTAATATCCAGTATTAACATAACATCCAGTATCATCCACTACAAGTTCAAAAAAAATTTATTTGAACCTGAGTGGATAAATAAAAAGTATTTTTATGAACGATTGAAAATTTGAACCTGATATATAGGGGAGAGTGTGAGCTAATAGAAGGAATTGAACAATAGTTCTTTTGAACCAACACCAGGTACAAAACATAGGAATCTGCAATTCATTAATTAGTTGGGTTTCATCTCCAGTTTCTTTATTTCGTGAACAACAATGTATTCTGCTCAAGACCATTCCGATTACTAGCATAACATACATTTATAAAAAATTTCTAACTGCTTGTTTTATGTTACTTTGATTTTTCTTATCTCAATAACTCAGCACACTTTATTAAAGTCATAGTAGATAAAGTAATTCAATAAAAAGATAAAATATTCTTGCATATATATCTACATGATGGCCATAATTAAAATATAATTTAATTGTAAATGTACTGAAGAGAAGGCAACTCCATTTCGTATACATACTAAATAAATAAGGGAAAATCGTTTTCTAAGAATCAATAGTTTACATTTTCAGCATAGTACAAAAGTAGTACTAACATCTAATTTTGGGCTGACAAAGTAGAACCGAAAACTGAAAACAAATGAATATCATATGTGATTAACAAATAATTAATTTTATTTTAGAAAATAAAGGTTTTTTAGAAGCTACATAATATTTTTTACAATTAATTGACGCATTATACGTATCAATTCACTTCTTTACTTGGCACTTACTGAAATTATTTTTCCCAAATTTACCACCTACATTTTAAAATTTAGTGTGTTCAATATGTTTATGTCCAAAAGGTGTTCAAGTTGTTTTACTTTCAAGTGTAAAATTGTGTTTATTGTCCCAAATTGTCACAGGAACACCATTGATTGTAGAATACATCGTGGCTCTTTTAATTTGTTTGAAATGCAATGCTGTAGGATCCTTGGATAGAAAACTCACGAAATTTTTACACAAATACACTATCACAACTGATGGCAGAAACTTTAAAATATGGCTCAAAGCAGTAATTTTAATTGATAGAAACTTTTATAATCAACTATGACACACATAGTTTTGTAATAAAATAATTGTAAATGACCAAAAAACAAATAAATATGTCTTAATGTGGATATTAAGTACTAGTCAATCATGCAACATTTTCTTTTTAAATTTTTGATATATTTAATTTCCCAAAATCAGCCTGTAGTGCCACTATTTTTACCTGGTGTCAAACTATTTTTCTTTAAAAAATAATTTATCATGGCGTAAATAACGTGCATTCGAAATGATGTTGCTTTTGCCACAGGTCAATCTTTATTAATATTGATACCTGTACTTTTAATTATAAACACCCTGTATATAGTCGAATGTAAAAACTATAGCACTTTAAAAATATATTTAAGATTCCTTTCGTAATAGAGTATGAATTTTTATATGTTTAAGTACTTTGATGTGAAGTAATATATCCTTAAAAAACCTCACAATAGTAATTTTGGAAATGCCATAGATATAATGAATTAGATCATGGTTCCGTTCAAAATTTCAAAAGAATGCAGTTCTATTTGATTGATGAGTAGAGTCTTCAGTTATAATTAAAGCCAACAGAAAATATGAATTCGGCTTTGATGAAAAACGTCAAAAGCTTAGATCGTTAAAAGGAACGAAATTATTTATTGGCAATTGCTATTCTAATAGCAGCAAATTATAATAAATTTTAAACAATCTTAAAAAATAAAATCAAGTATTTATTAAAAAAAGATGGTATATTTTCCAAAATGTGTATTACTTAAGATATCTACGTGGGTTTATTTCCCCAGTTTGAAGAACTGTGCTTCACTCAATTATCCAGATAGATAAGTGATAGATAATAATACTGATTTATAAAATACTTTACTTTACTGTCATTTACTTTTTATCAATACTTTATCATTTAATTTTATAATAACTTTAATTAATATTTTTTCTTTCTTGCATAAGAAAATCAATAAATATACTTTCTGAAGTGTGATATGATATTTATATGTTAACAAAATTTTTATATGTAGCAACTTTGAATGCTAGTATTTATTGATTATATATAAATATTAAAAACCCTTATTATTTGTGAAATATTAATCAATGTGCTTTATTATTTTTAATTTTATAAAATAACTGAGGAAATCAGTTTTTTTTAATCAGACTAATATTTATTTAAGATGTCTTCGTGTATATGCATACCTAACTAAAACCCCCAAATTATTTTTATTTGAATATCAATATATTATAATACTTTACTAAACATGATGTGGAATATTTATTAGAAATAAAAATAATTATGTAAGTATCTTTGTCTCCTAACCCATTTAAAAGCCTTAAAGTCAAATATTCATGTTTATTAAATTATTAATAAGATCATAAATGAATTTCAAACATAGAGATTATAAAATATTTAAAACATAGAGAATTAAATCAGATTATCATCTCCCAAATAGGTAATTTTACGGCTAATTTTACTTCATATTATCCTCTTTTCATTAGCAAAATGTTTAATAGCCTTAAAACCATTGGACAATACAGCAACGTTGCGAGTATATGGAGAGGTGACTGTAATTTGTTGATTAAGGACCCCAATCAATTAGCCAACATGCTACTATAGTACCATAGCGATCTCTGGCGTATATATCCTGTCAAGATTCACCGTGGGCTTTTCAAGCCCTGTTCCATTCTACCAGCTGAGCCATTGACACAATACAACACAGCACCTGAGAATGGATCTGTGAAGCATTACTGGCCGGCGAAGCTAATTTCCACACGCTTGATGTAATTAAGTAGCTCGGATTGGATACATGTTGAAGGAGAGTGTTTGGCAGACCATTTCAATTTCCCATTCGGGGAAAAGCACACATTGTGTTGGGTGAGGCTTCTGCAATGAGTAACCTATTTGAGATTGGGTAATAAGTATTTGTGCGGTGTTAAATAACATGGGGTTCGAATTTTGCATATCTTTGAATTAGGATTGCTGGAGATAATGCTATAATATCTAGTATGTAGAAATCAGTGATGATGCGAAGGAATGTTTGAACTGATTGAATGTTAAGTATTGTAGAAAATAACTTTGCAATTCATTTGAAGCTCCAATATTTAAAATATTTCTCACGCTTTTCAACATTATGGTTTTATGCAAGATTTTTACATGGGTGTTAAAGGGTGTGTTGTATGGTGTTATAGGGTTATATTTTTTGGTGTTACAACATTTGAAACCCTATATAACACCAATGTATGTCTTTGAATTAGGATTGCTAGAGGTAATGTTATAATATCTATGTTGAAATCAGTGATGATGCGGAGGAATGTTTGAACTGATTGAATGTTAATTAGTGTGCATAGTATAGTTCTACATTAATTATTGTTTACTGTCAATTAATTATTTGTTAAACTCTATTTCATCTATTTCAAAATTGTTTGCTAAGTATTTAACTATTTAAAATTTTGCGTCATGCTTCCGAAACACACCGATCGGTGCTTTAAATATGATGCTCTTTAGATTTTTATATACATCTATCTTTAAAATTATATATCTCGTTTTAAAAAAGGTTAATAAAACTTATAGCACTACTTTAATTTAAACAACTTCAAAGAAAAAAAGTTCATACAATATGTATAATAAAATATGAATCATGGTAAACCAATTTAGTAATAGAGGAAAAACTTAATTAAAAGTAATTGATATCATATTAGATGAAAAAAAATATGATTATTATAAATTAAAGAAGAACAATTTTCATATGTATTTTAAAGGATTAAAATGCTTGTCAATTATAAGTTGTACTAAAAAAAGTATTATTAAAATCAAAACTTGATGTATTTATGACGTAATATACACTCAAGAGCCAAAACATTATGATCACCCCTACATTTTGCAATGAACTCGCCTGGATGACGTGGAAGGCACGTGATCAGGTGGAAGTGGTATTTAACTGGTATTAAGTGGTGGTATTAATCCATGCCAAGGCGGGATGAAGCTGTGTTGCGCGCCAAAGGTGGCCAACTCGTTATTGACAGGTGGTCATAATGTTTTGGCTCTTGAGTGTAGATGTTTCTAAATCTTCATAAATTCATAAGACTGATAGTACTCATTTAAATAAACAATAATATTTATGATTAATTTTTCATATTTCTATTGAACTTTGAAGATCTAAATAAATAATATGACTTTAGCTTAACTTATATCATTAACTTAACTTAACTTATATTATATTGCAATTTATAATTTATCAATTTAAATTTTAAGAATGACGTATTACACGGAATTAAGTCCATAAATATGGAACATTCAAATCAGTTTGATATTCAAGATTCCCTGAAAAATATATTCTGACAATATTAAAAATCATAAGTATTTTATATAACTGTGATCCTATAAATCATTTGCGTAATCAAGAAATGAAGTTTCAATTCAATTTGTAATTTTAATTAATATAATATAATAAATGCTTTCCCGTCTGGATAAAGTTTGAGCAATACTAAACATTTATCTTTTTCGACAGCTGTAATGCATTATTAATGAAATTTTAATAATATTAAATCTTCCATTTCTAACTAAGACAATTGTTTTAATTAAAATAAAGAACAAACAGACAAAATCAATTGAAACTGTTTATTATATTTTAAATTTTGTGCATGTCTACAATAAATTGCTATTTTTTTGTTGTCAAAAATCGTTGTTTTGATGTATTATTTAATTCATATTATTTAAGTAGAAGAAATTCCAACATGTAATTATAATGAAAGATACATCTAAATCACATCGCCAAACCTATCATTATCGTATCTGTGAAAGAAACAATAGTTTTCCCCTAATCGCAGTTTGATTATAGATAATGTTATTTTAAATCTTTGTTACTCGCTATTTTTCTTAGCCATACATTTTCAGTACAAAAGAAATACATATATGCAAGACAAATGTTATCAATTTATTTATAATGTCATTTAATATATTTTAAATTTTTGTATGTAGTAGTTGATACATAGTTAATAAGGTGATAAAATATTTCAAGTAATAACATTTAAAATAATTGTAGATTATGAATAACAATTTCATCAAATGTATTGTATAAGAATTTGCTTCTAATTAAAATATCTGTAAATAAATTGTTTTAATTTTAAATAAAATCTTCATTAGAAACTTTATTCATTTTATATTTGAGGGATAAATGAGGTACACTTACAGATTTCAGGCTTGATAGATAAATGACTTGACTGATAATTTAACCTTTTGTTTAAAATAAATGTTTTAAAATTTTTATAAAAAATAAAATGGGTAATAAATTATTAAACACCATAAAAAATAAATTCAAAAAATCGTTATAAATATATTTAATCGTTATAAATGTATTTAATTTCACAGAGTAATTTCATATTCCTAATCATAATTAATTTATCTATTCAATAATATAAAATGCATCGAATATAATTTTTTCTCCTTTCAAAGTGAGATAATTTTAAATTAAAATTTGCTTTAGTTTTAGAAATTAATTTTAAAATTTTTTTATGCAAGTTATTTAGTAAATTTTCAACCTTTTAAAATGTATAAATATTATATACGAAAACATATAATATTAATTATATTTAATTTTTTTTCTATAATATAAAATACATTGTATATGTATATATATATATATATATATATATATATATGTATATATATATTTCTTTTTAAAGTGAAATAATTATAAATTAAAAATTACTTTACTTTTAAAAATTAACATTAAAAAATAAATTATGCCATTCATTTAGTAAATTTTTTCATCTTCTAAAAATCTATAAATATCATATAATCCCAATCTTAATTAATTTTTCTATTCAATAAAATAAAATACATTGAATGCATACATTTTTACCTTTTAAAGTGAAATAATTTTAAAATTAAAATTGCATTATTTTTAAAAATTAACATTAAAAATAGTGCATGCAAATTATTTAGTAGTCTAAAAATGTATAAAAATTATACGAAAGCATATAATACTAATCATAATTAATTTATATATTTAATAATATAAAATACATTGGAGATATATATATATATATATATATATATATATATATATATATATATATACTTATATATATATATATATTTCCTCTTAAAGTGAAATAATTTTAAATTAAAAATTGCTTTACTTTTAAAAATAATTTATGTAATATATTTAATAAATTTTCTAAATTTTCAAAGTGTATAAAATTTTTACGAAGTAGCTTTTAATTTTTAGAAATATGTAAAAATTAAATTACTATTTTAGTATTCTACAGTTACAAAAACCATTTTCAGGAAGTGAAGGCAGTTCCAAAATTCATGCAAGAAGTGATTTAATTTTTAATAAATTTTAGAAAATTGTATTAATTTCAAATAAATATAATTTAAAAAAATGCAGCTGGTTTACTTTTGTATTTCTTTTTTACATATGTTATTTTTTGTGCAAAATATGTAAAGAGAATTTTGATATTTAAGTTATAAGGCTACAATGAACATCATAGTAACAAACTTCATTTTGAAATCATCAAGTAATATTCTTCAGAAATTAATGAGGGCTACAAGTAATTAAAAAAAAACTTTTTAGTCCATTAAAATATGCGATCGACATTAGCGAATTTCAATCACTACAGGTTAGCTCTGCATCAACTTTCTTGGACGACGTGATATAATCACTGTCATATCAAAATTTCGGGAAAATGTATCAGATTATTATAAACTCCATCTCTTTGTCTTACTTGCCACTTCTTCGACAAAAAGAAAGGAGAAAGATTCGAAGAAAAAAAAAAAAAAAAAAAAAAAAAACACAAAAACTACCCAGCAGCAGCATTCAAAAGTTCCTGTCCTTAAAATAAAAAAAAAAAAAGAAGAAGACGGTAAAAGAGGAAAAAAAGTCTTGCAAGATCGGAAGCTGAATGTGCGGTTAATGAAATTTTTCGTTTCCCTGAAAGGTTTTCTGAATCATGAAAGGCCACACTTAGCCTACTATAAGAAGCTATAAAACCACAATGAACAACATCATAATGAAATTCCATTTTGGAATCATCAAATAATATTCCTCGGAAATGAATAAAGGCTAAAATTTATTAAAATATTTTTTAATCCATTAAAATGTATGGCATCGTCATTACCTGTAGTGATTGTAATTCTCAAAATTCACTATCAAGTTTCTTTGAAGACCTGATATATCACTATCATAACAGAATTTCGAGAATACACATCCGAATATCATCCGCTTCACGTCTTTGTCTTACTCTCCACTTCTTCGACAAAAAAGAAAGAAGGAATATTCGAAAAAAAAAAAGAAAAGGAAAAGAAACACAAACTACCCATTTCGCCGTGAAAGGGAAGCAGCATTCAAAAGTTTCTGTCTTTAAAATAAAAAGAAAAAAGAAAACGGTAAAAGAGAAAAAAGTCTTACAAGATCGGAATCTGAATGTGCGGTTAATGAAATTTTTCGTTTCCCTGAAAGGTTTTCCGAAGCGTGAAAGCCCACACTTCGCAAGCCTACTATAAGAAGCGATAAAAACCACAATGAACAACATAATAATAATACTCCATTTTGGAGTCATCAAATAATATTCCTCAGAAATCAATAAGGTCTAAAAGTAATTAAAATCATTTTTAATTCATTAAAATATGTGTGATAGGCATTACCGATAGTGATTGAAATATTCTAAATTCCCCATCAACTTTCTTTTGAAAACCTGATATATCACTGTCATAACAGTATTTCCAGAAAATACGTCAGAATATTATCTGCTCCACCTCTTTGTGTTACTTGCCACAAAAGAAAGGAGAAAAAAAGAGAGAGAAAAAAAGAAACACAAATTACCTACTTCACCGTGAAACGGAAGCAGCATTCAAAAGTTCCTGTCCTTAAAATAAAAGGAAAAGAAGACGGTAAAAGAGAAAAAATCTTACAAGATTGGAACCTGAATGTGCGGTTAATGGAATTAAAAAATGTAGCTGGTTTACTTTTGTATTACTTTAAATATTTTATTTTTTTGTGCAGCATATGTACATACAAAATATTTGATGTTTATTGTGGCCTTATAGCCTAAATATCATAATAATAAATTTGCATTTCCGAATCATCAAGTAATTTTTCTCAAAAAGGAATAAGAGCTAAAAAGTAATTAAAAAACTTTTTTTAATATTCATTAAAATGTATGCGATCGACATTACCTGTACTGATTGAAATTTTCTAAACTCTCCATCAACTTTCGTTGAAGACCTGATATATCACTGTCATAACAGTATTTTGAGAAAATACGTCAGAATATTATCCGCTCCATCTCTTTGTCGAAGAAGTGGCAAGTAAGACAAAAGAAAGGTTCGAAGAAAAAAAAGAAAGGAAAAGAAACACAAACTACCCACTTCACCGTGAAACGGAAGCAGCATTCAAAAGTTCCTGTCCTTAAAATAAAAAGGAAAAAAAAAACGGTAAAAGAGGAAAAAGTATTACAAGATCGGAACCTGAATGTGCGGTTAATGAAATTTTCGTCTCCTTGAAAGGTTTTCTGAAGCGTGAAAGCTCACAATTAGCGAGTCTATCATAAGAAGCTATAAAACCACAATGAACAACATAATAATAACACACCATTTTGGATTTCCTCAAAAACTAAAAGAACTAAAAATAATTTTAAAAAACGTTTTTAATCCATTAAAATGTATGCGATGGATTTTACCTGTAGTGATTGAAATTATCTAAACTCTCCATCAACTTTCTTTGAATACCTGATATATCACTGTCATAACAATATATCCAGAAAATACATCAGAATATTATCCGCTCCACCTCTTTGTCTTCCTCTAATTGCCACTTCTTTTCGACAAAAAAGAAAGGAGAAAGGTTCGGTAAAAAATGAAAAAGAAAAAGGAAAAGAAACACAGACTACCCACTTCTCCGTGAAAGGGAAGCAGCATTCAAAAGTTCCTGTCCTTAAAATAAAAAAAAGAAAAGAAGACGGCAAAAGAGGAAAAAAAGTCTTACAAGATCGGAACCTGAATGTGCGGTTAATGAAATTTAAAAAATTTTTGTTTATTTCAAATAAATATAATTTTAAAAAATGTAGCTGGTTTACTTTTATGCTTCTTTAAATATTTTATTTTTGTGTAAAATATATACACATGAAAAATTTTGATGTTTAGTGTATAAGACCACAATAAACATGATAATAATAAAATTTCATTTTGGAATGATTAAGTAATTTTCCTCAAAAGCGAATAAGAGCTAAAAGTAATTTACAAAAACTTTTAAGTCCATTAATATGTATGCGATCGACATTACCTGTAGTAATTGAAATTCTCCATCAACTTTCTTTTAAGACCTGATATATCACTGTCATAACAGTATTTCGAGAAAATACATCAGAATATTATCCGCTCCACCTCTTTATCTTACTTGCCACTTCTTCCACAAAAAGAAAGCAGAAAGATTCGAAGAAAAAAGAAGAACAGAAAAGAAACACAAACTACCCACTTCGCCGTGAAAGGGAAGCAGCATTCAAAAGTTCCTGTCCTTAAAATAAAAAGGAAAAGGAGACGGTAAAAGAGGAAAAAGTCTTACAAGATTGGAACCTGAATGTGCGGTTAATGAAATTTTCGTTTCCCTGAAAGGTTTTCCGAAGCGTGAAAAGCCCACACTTAGCAAGGTCTGCTATGGATGTATCGTCACGTTTGGGCAGGAAAGATTTATTTCTTAATTTCGTGAAGGTGATTTTTCTTTATCTTTTACCACAGTTTGTTTTATTTTTTTTTTCTTTCCCTGATGGTTTCCTCCCGGTGCGATTTTTCATCTTAGGTAGTGGTGGATTGACAATCCTGATGGAACCGGAAATTGCATGTGCGGTTGGTAATTGCTCATGGAATGCTTGAATAGACTCAGACTTGATCATTTTGTTATTTGTTCCTTAAATGGTTATCCGAAGATAATGTTTTTATATGTCTGCTAAAGCCGGGCTTTTCAGAAAATTTAAATGCTATGCTGGTTTGGTTAGTTGTACGGAGTAGTTTAAACATTGAAAACTTATTTCGTTCCCCCAAATTTTATTTCAAGAATTTAACTATAATGAAAATAAAGCAAATAACGTCGTCAATGAAGGAAAAATATTTTTTATTTATAATAGGTTTTATGCTTCAATTCCTTATTTAAAAAAATAATTATGTATGACAACGATCTAATATGTTATTCACAATTTTTATTTCAGAAATATGGGCTTTTATTAAATGAATATTTAATGTATATATGGTTAGTATTTATCATGAACTAAATTCAGTAATATATAATATATTCAATATGTATAGTTGAAAATTAAGTCAATGTATATTTTTTTAAAAACTGATGCTTGTGAAGGAAATATTTCTTATAATGACAGAACCAGAAAATACAAATGTGGTTGATATTGACACTTAATTGTTTTAGGCTCTTTTTCTTTAATGAATCATTAATTGGTTATTCCAGGATATTTTCTCCTATATTTGCTTAAACCACACTTGTAAAATGGTTTGATCCAATGGTATATAATAGTTTTGTGCAATAAAAATAATAAAATGCATATTAAAGTAAAATACTTACAAATTCAAAAATACGCAAAATACACATTATTATATATTATTTGATAATTCTGGAAATTTTATAAGTTAGCTTCATCAATTTCAAATATTTATTTTCATAATTTATTTTTAAAATTAAGTTCAAACTATGATTTTTAATAATTTAACAGTTCTTATAAGTTATTATATTAATAATAATTTATTAATATAATATATATTAATATTATAATAATATATATTAATTATTTTAAAGTTGTTTTCAATAAAATATTATTTGTAAAACACTTTTAATATGAAGAAACATGAAGGGAAATATATTTTCTGATAACTGCTATTCATTTCTGCTACTATTTTTTTCTATTTGCATGGAAAGGAAACAATCTATTTAAATGGGAAGACAATTCTAATTATTCTAGACAATTCTAATTATATGAGAAGAATCCTACGGTATCATATGTTGCATGTTGTTTATAAATTTTTGATGAAAATAAGGCTTGGTATGTACTCTTACTCTTCCCTTAATATAATTTTTCTGCTCCCAAAAATAGCTTATTTCGTAAGAAAAATCTTCTGGAATACTAATTTTTAAATTTTAACTACATCATTGTTTGTTATTTAATTGAAATAATAAATAGTAATAAATGTATATAAATAATATTACAATAAATGTAAATGTAATATTATATTTTTACTTTACATTTTATATTGAGCTTATAGATTCTTTGCAATTGAATATAAATTTTGCACTAAGAAACAAATTTCATTTCTTAAAAATAATAGCCATTTTGTATGTTCTCAACATTTGCGATTTAAATTCTAAATGTGTTTTATCTACCATTACAATTACCTTTTAGGAAATATATTTAAAAATAATTTTTCATATTCTGTAAATAATTTTCAAATGTCTTTAATTCCTTTAATTAATATGAAACAAAGTCACCAAAGAATCTAGACGAACCGAGCCATCAATAATGAATTTCCATTCTCTGTAAAAATTAAAAATTTCCCAGCCAACATCTACCTACACACGTTTTTGAAGCTCCCATTTAGTCTCTTCCATTTTTAACTAAATTAATCTGAAACACAATGCCCTACAACGGAACAGAGAGACGTCATAATTTTGATCCTATTCGTCCATGTTCCCCAAATCCTATTAACGATGTCATTTCCAATGGCAGAATTACACAGTGTAGATGAGACTCCCCCTTATCCCTGTGGACGTTTCGAATTCCTTCGGCGAATTCTGAGAACTCATCATCATGAACCAAAGATTCCTTTTCCATACATACATACATACATACAACTCTTGGCCCCTCTTAGGAAAATAATGTATCTCAAATAATAAGATAGTTTGAATTAATAATAAACTGTAAAACTGACGTAAAAAACCCATCTTTTGTAGCAAAATCAATATTATGCATGCAAGAAATGTTATTTTATGTGAGATGTATTTGAGTAACATTCAAAACACATACGAATATAGTTATATAATTAATAACACTATTATAAATATATTAGAAAATGTTTATAGTATATTCGAAATTAGTAAGTATAATTAGTTAGTGTAATTATAATATATTTATTATATTCGAAAGTATTTGAATAGAATTCCTTTATAGCAATAAAAAATGCCGTTTTCAAATGCTTTTAGAACTTTTCCATGAGGTCAATCTCTATAAAGTCTGTCTTATTTCTAAAAGAAAGACTGAGAGCTTTCATTTAAGTATACAATAATATGTATGATTAAATTTTTATATTTAGACTAAACTTTAAGGGGCTAAATTAATAATATGATTTTAACTTAATTTATGCCGTACGTTGCATTTATCAATTCAACTTTTAAGAATGACTTATTACACGAAATTAAGTCCATGGATATAGAAAATACAAATCAGTTTGATATTTAAGATTCACTGAAAAATATATTCTCACAACATTAAAATCATAAGTGTTTTTATATAATTGATTCGATATCATTAGGGTACATAAATCATTTTTTGCAATCAAGAAATCGAGTTTCAATTCAATTTGTAATTTTAATTAACGTAATATAATAAATGATTTTATGTCTTGATAGAGTTTGAACAATACTAAACATTTATCTTTTTTTGATTGTTTTAATATATTATTAATCAAAATTTAATAATTCTGAATCATTTCTAACTAAGACTATTTTTCAATAAAATAAAGAGCCAACAGATTGATTAAATGTTGAGAACTTTTCCTTGATGTCAATCTCTATAAGTCTGTCCGATTCGATATTATTAGGGTACATAAAGATGACCTATAATAGTTTTCTATCAATTTTGAACTAACACACAAGAACATCTGGTGGATTCTGCCAACCTCTTTCTTCTTTATTGAAGCAAAAATACTAGTCTACAAAGTTATCATGCACCAGCATTGATATATGGGTTATAAGTTGAACTTTTCTTGTTTTTAAACCAACTTTTCTAGGGCAGAAACCCAATGCGCTATTCACAAAGCATATCTGGCCTATATTCCAATATTTATAATAAAAAATTGAAAACTATATAGAACATATCACTTCTCAGAAACTACGTATTGTAGGAAGTTTCAAGAAGTTGTAAGAAGTTTTATTGAAGGATTCCAGCCTACAAATTTATCGTGCACTGGCATTGACACGCGTGTTATTGTTTTAGTTTTCTATTTTTTAAATCAATTCTTATAGGTCGGAAGACCAAAGCTCTATTCACAAGATACATCCTATCCAAAATCAATACCTATCACAAGAAAAAATTTGCAAACTACATAGAACATATTTATTAGAAACTGCATATTGTAAGAAATTTTATTAATAAACTTATCCTTCATATATATAGCTGCAATCACTTAAAATCAGCTCTTTTAACAAAAATTAATAAATATTTGAATTTTCAGTAAGAAACCATTTTGAATTTAGTCAGCTTTGAACCAAATCATGAACAGCGATTTGCTTTGTTAAACGATACATTGAAATCTTATGAAAAAGAATTACAATGTTTGTTCACATATTATAAAAAATGTATTTACTATAAATTTCATTATATTATATACTTTGATTTTATATACATTTTAAAATTTCAGAAATGTATTATATAGTTTGAATCTAATATATATTTGAATAGATTCAAAGAGTTTTCGATCGTCAAAAATATTTTTATATTCCATATTCCATGATTTTCCATATACACCTGAAGAAATTCTATACAATCTATTTATGATTGTTCTTGACAACTAATTATTTTTTAACTATGATTTATTAAAAAATTTTATGTTTTTAAAATTCATTACAACCCAATATTTAAAAATATATATGGATTTTTGAACAAAATTTGAAATTTTTTTTATAGATTAAAAAAAAATTATCATTTTATAAATGAAATAAATATTTTTTCCAACAGATTTCATATGCAAAATAAATTTTTATCCTCTTTCACAATCTACCACCCTACACCTTTTTAAATTAAAAAAAATATAACTCTAGCTATAGTTTATTTTCATTAATCTCTAAAGTTCTTCTAGACTTAAATTACAAGACGAGAAATTACTTTCCTCGTTTTGGCATTCCAAATAGAGCGCAACAAATACCAAAAATCAAAGTGGCTGTTTTACTACAACAAAACCGTAACTGAAAAGGATTCTGCTAATTTATTCTGTGTCCCGATCGCATGAGATCTACAGACGCTTAAGTCAATGGTAAAAGGTTCAGTTCTGACGAAACCCGAATAGTTTAAAATCCTTGGACCAGTGTTCCACATATTGTTAAATTCCTTATGGGAGGTCGTCTAGAGACCATCCTTTATCAAGTTTCCTTCACTGTCTGCTTTAAGGGATTATGTAAATTGCCATTCGCTCTTCATAAACCTTGCTGTAACGAATTAAAATCTGAAAAGCGTGCCCTATTAAGTTGCAGAGCGGGTAAACTCTGCATCAGTCTTTGCCAAGACATTTAAGTGGAAGTTTCTTTTTTTTTTTTTTTTTTTTTAAATGAAAGACGGTTTCAAACTCCAAAGGGGCATTTTGATAGTATTAAACCCCAGTTCTTTTTGTTTAATTTTGAGCTTGTGACAAAGCGATAATTAGTTCTTGTTGCTTTGAACAAGTATTGTTGGAACAGGATATTGGACTTCAGTAAACTAGCAAATCATTTAAGTATGCTTAGAATTAATTGATATTTCGCCTTTAATTTATTCTTGACCTAATTTTTATTAATTTATGGTAATAATTATGTTTTAGCGTACTGTGGAATTTTAGTGGAGATTAATAAAAGACTAAACTTTTGCCATAATACCTTAATATTCCATATGGGATTGATATAATTATATTTATTAGTTTTATTAATATCGTTCTATCAGTTTATAATCAATTTACAAATTTAATATTCTATCAACACATTCATGAAGAAAGATTAAATGCAGAAAGTTAAGATACATACTTTAAATTAATTTTTTCAGTAGCCAACTATTGAATATGAAAGTTAATTAAAAAATTACAATATTTTATTTTTGAAACAACTTGATTTCTTATTGCAAGAATTCATTTACCATAATTTAATAAATATATGTCAAATAATTAATTCATAAATTAATGATTATTTATTATGAATTAATATTTAAAAAGTATTAATAATTAATTAATTCATAAATTTAATAAATATATATATCAAAACTGTTATATAAAACGAAAGTTTTATGCATCTAGTAGCTTATTAACACATTCATATAGATTTCTTTTATCAATTATTTTTTGAGTATTATGTGTTAAAAAAACAAAAGTCATCAAAATAAAAAGAAATGAATAAAATTATTATTCTGCCTTTTCCTATAACAATACGCATTACGTAAAAAATACATTGAATACGGAATATATAAACAGAATATATTAAAACTTAAGTAGATATTAAGTTTCTCACTATTAAGGATAGAAGAAAATTTAATTCTTGATTTAAAAACTTTTACACTTTTATAAAAAAATCATTCTTTCTTAAAAACAAAAAAAAATATATCATAAATAATGCCACTAACAAAAATTAAATAATGTCTATTTTAAATATTTTGAGACTGCTGCATACATTGACACTTTACAAAGCTTTGCAAATATGGATTATTTAAGTAAAAGAGATCGTAACGATGAAATGGTGCACAGATAAACGGAGAATTTTTTTTTAGATAAAATATTTTACACTGATAAAAATGCGTTATCCTTTATACCAGTTTAAAAAGAACAGAAAATTACTGGAGGAGTCATTGCATTATGATAGAACTTTAAAGGACGATTAACCCATATTTCAATATCAGAGGAAAGAATATCCGAAAACATCTTTCCAGGCAGCCTGAATATCTACGTGAGATCATCGTGAATTACACTATCACTTTTATCCCTACGCTATCCCTATTATCGCTATTTTTACGCTATCGCTATTTACGCTATCATCGTGAATTATCGCTATACATGTATTACGCTGTCTAGCGTGAATTACGCTATAACCTTGATTATCCGTCTCTTTTTCTCTAAGCAATGACTGTAATTCGCACTTCTTACGGTTATATATCTTCGTCCTTTTTTATTCTATCATGAAAATGTTTTTTTTTTTCCCAATTATATACGTATTATGACAGTTAATTAAAACTACTAAAATCTATCTTCAAATAAATATCTAAATTAAGCTTGTAACCATTTTTATTCATATATGTGGCAACAGCTACTACAGTGCATCAGCAGCGCCCTCTATAAATGGAAAGAACTTCGTCAGTAATGGATAAGAGCTCTTTCGTGTGATTGAATGTAATACTATTCATTTTTTGTAAATAATTTTATCCTTATGTAACTTATATTTTAACAAATAATTGTTATGCAAATTGAGTAATTCATAATTAACCCTATTTCTCCTTTCACAAGCTTTAATAATCTATTCTTAAATAATATATTATCCACAATAAGAAGATAATTATAGTTAAATGACTTATGCATTCAATCTTCTATATGTAAATTAAGACCTATCACGAACGTATTGTTTAATCCACTAGTTAATGCTCGATTTACCGAATCATCAATCCTATATTCAATTCCACGGAAAACGCTTCAAGAAGTCAATAAACCAGTGACGTTATCCACGGAATTGAATTGGATAATTCGATTGCTGAATCACCATACTTTACAGCAATAGACGACAAAGCATAATTGGCTTAATAATTGATTCCCTACAGGCTATCTTCAGTAAGGATTAGTGCATGAATAAAGAATAAAAATAATGGATATTTAAATTGGATTCTTTGATTATCTAAAATTTACAGTTCTTTAAAATTTGAAACCTGGAATAATAAATCTCATACTCTTAGGGCATTGCGATTTCTTGATTGTAATCTAAAATTGTAGGATTTTTTTAAAAAAATTACTAATAAACTCATGATTAAGAGTATTTAGTTTTAAGTACTGAATGTGTAACTTTTCTTGTTATCATTTTAATAATACACTCATGTCCAGAAATTAAGGATAATGAAGTTCAGGCAAAGAAAGAGACAGAAGCAAAAAAAATTTGACTTATTTGTAAAGTCTATTTATTAAACAAAATGTAAAGAGCAAAAAAGATGCTATATGTTTCACATAATTAATAAAAATTGCGATTTTTACTCCTGAGCAAATTTCAAAAAAAAGAACCTATTTACAAAAACAGGATCACATGGTTAGTATGATGGTTAATATGGAGTATGTCTCCCGGACGATGCAATACAGGCCATACAACGGCTAGGCATGCTGAGTATCCAATTACCAATCTGATCTTGGGGAATATTACACCACTCATCGAGCAATGCCCTCCGAAGTTCCGGTTGACAGGTGGGAGGGGTTGACGGGCTGCAATTCGTCGGCCAAGCATATCCCACACATGCTCTATTGGATTCAAGTCCGGTGAGTATGCTGGTCAATCCATATCCTCCAATTGAAGGCATTCGTCTACAATGTTTGTACGGTGAGGACGGGCGTTGTCATCCATAAACAGAAATTCAGCATCCATGGCGCCCCGAAACAAACGTGCATGTTGTTCCAGAATGACCTCCCGATAGATGTGGTCTGTCATCGTTACACTCTGAACATGCAGGTCAGTTCTGGAACCAAGAATAATTCCTCCCCAAACGAGCCATCCTGCACCACCGTAACGGTGTCGTTCAATGGTGTTCTCTTTGGTGGTAACGGGTACCTGGCGCTCTCCATATGTATGTCCGGCGAGAATCAGACTGCAAACTAAGCCTGCACTCGTCGGAAAACATCCCACAAGACCACTGTTGCGGTGTCCACAATGCATGCTCTCTGCTCCAGGTTAATCGCAGGTGACAGTGAGTTGCGGTAAGTGGAACACTTCTGACAGTCCTACGAGCATATAGACCAATGTGCCTTAAGCACCTGTACACGGTCTGCCTTGAAACTGTCGTACCGGTAGCTGAAGTGAGCTGACGAGACATGCCTGATGCTGTGCTCCGTCTGTTTCTTTTGGCAGCAACTGCTAAATACCGGTCCTCATTCGGCGTTTTAACTCGGGGGCGACCTGTGCTGTAACATCTACTCACATTACCATCATCTTGGAATCATTGCCAAAGCCTGGAGATGACACTCTGGGCGATTCCAAGTTCCCGGGATACTTCCAGCTGGGTACGTCCACATTCCAGTCGTCCGATAATTCTACCACGTAAAAATCATCCAAATGCTTCCTTTGTGCCATAACTATGCGGTTATTGCACTGAAAGGCTTTTAAAGAGCTTGTGAACAATTTTACTTCTTTGCCACCATTCCTTATATACCCCTCCCTTACACTCTCGTCATTGTGACGTACTATCCGCGCCATCTGGTGGTTTCCTGTAATTTGAATATTCTTCTTCAAGATGTGTGTGATAATTCTACAGGTGAAATTTTTATTTTAGAGTTCAATTTCTGTGTGATTCTGAATTATCCTTAATTTATGGACATGTGTGTACTTCAAGGATACGTAAAATGTTACTTGATAATTATTCTGTTGATTTTCTTCAAATTTTTTTCTGTTAATTAAAATGCTTAGATTTCATAGATGCACTTAAGATAGATTTAAAATAAATACACTGTAATGCTTTCATAATATTTTTATGAACTGTCATATTACTGCTGCAAAAAGAGTCTGGAGTCAGTGGAGTAGATTGTAACCTTATGTTTCGCGTTGCTATTAAATTTAAAGTTAGAATATAATACGTAAATATATCGACAGATAATCATAACATTCTCAAGGTAAAAGCATATATTTCTTTTTATTTTAAATTTAACAAACACGGGCTTTTCAAATTGATAAGACCCTATATATCATGAGATCCTATAGCCCATTTTTTAATATTTTCATAAATAGGTCTTTAATTTGAGAAAAAGCAAAAGAATAATTATTTTAAAATTTCTAGTGTTACTAAAAATAAATTTTCGAAAAAAAAAAAAAAAGAAACTCTGGGAAAATAGGTATCAATAAAAGTTAAAAGAATTAGTTTGATTTACTATGATTGTATTGAATTGTTGATATTACATCATTATATTTAATCATACTTTGATGCATGAAATATTATTTGCAAAATACATCAGATAATTTAGTAAATATTATTTAACCTTTTTAGTAAATATTTTCTTGAACTGGATTATTATAACTTTAAAAAATGTATAAATTCGGTGTTGATTGTCACAGTGTGTCTAAATCAATAAATTTTAAGTTAAATTTTCCAAATTTCCTTCAGTTCATTCATAAACATGGGACAGATAGCTATGGAATTCAAACAAAAAAAAAATATGTTTTTCTTTGTTAGGTTTCACACAAAAAGACCATCGTGGATGAATTCTGGACAACAGACAATTAAATGTCTGTCGTACTAATTGTGAACAACTTTAATTGTAGTACATTCAAATCATTTCTCAATATATTCAAGATATTTCGTAGATGATCCTAGATGTATATCTAACAAAAACATTTTTAATGTCTCATTATAGACAAAAAAAAACTGGTTATTAAATTTTTAATATTACTAAAGGCAATTTTTTTTGGAAAAAAAGGAAAAAATACCGGAGAAAAGAGTTATGAATAGAATTAAAACTAATTAGTTTTTATTTATTATGACAATATTGTATGGTTATTAGTTATTAATTTATTTTGATTTATGAAATATGTGAGAAACACGTCAACTAACAGGATTTTTGAAAGATGATATCTAGACTAACGAAATATCTAGATCTAATGGAATAAATAGTAGTGGCTTATAATGAGAAATACACTTGATATGTTTATTAATTCAATTTCATTAAAAAGTACAACTATTCAAATTTATTTGCATGGGAATAAAATTCAATATGATCACTATTGGGAAATTTGCAGTTATCCAAATGGCAATTAGTTTGTTACCAATAGCCTTGCATCTATTTATTATGAAATTTCTGTCAAATCAATTGATAATTGTTATTAGAAAATAATTTTTCTTAAGCCTACAAATACAAATTTTTTGAAACAAAAACACATTTTAATGTTTTTTTTTATAAAATATTATAAATTTTTAATATTTCTATTACAGTATGAATTTATTTTAATAAGATATTTATAGAAAATTGCTAAAATTTAATAATTTCGAAAATTTTAAATACATTTAATAAACTATTAAATATATCTACTTCTAAATTTTTATAAAAATAACATTAAAATATTATTTTTATATGAAATATTTTCCTCCCAAGTTGAACTTTTAAAAATTGTTAATTTATAGTAAAAAAAAACTCATTAACAAAGGAACGAAATATGATAAGTTGATAGAATTAACTAAAGCAGAATAATAAGACACATTCTTTGAGTAATTTCTAGGAAAACGAAAAGAAAATAATATTTTTCTATTCAAAACACTTTTTCTAATATACCTATATTTTAAAAGAAACCATGTTACGAATATTTAAAATGAAAATCTAATTAAAGAATGGAAGGATAATTATTTATTTATAACCATAAACTGAGTTCGCCTCAACAAAATTGAAAAAAAAAAAGATTTGATATAAATGTAATTATACTTGTTGTTCTATATCTGGTTTATTTTATAATGCTTTGGACGTTAAATGCAATGAAGATGGGTTTATTAAATGTCTAGACAATTACTTTAAATTAAAGCACAAAACAAATTTCGCAAAATGCGTTATGGCATTTTTAAAAATTTGATTGGATTCTGAAAAAGCAGTTAAAAATTATTTCTTTAACAGTGATAAAGTAATGTGCAAAACAGATTAAATTGTGCATCTAAATAAAACTAAAAAAGGGGTTAGTTTAAATCTTTGAAAAAAATTGAATTTGTTTCATCTTCAACAATAAAACTATAGAATAAAATGCTTGATAAAAAAAAATTAAATTTTTAATACCTAAGAATTTAGTTTTACCATTATTTTGGAAACAATTAATATAATTTAATTAATTAACAATTAATAATTTATTAATTAATTTATCTTTATTAAAATTAATGTTGTATATCTTTAATGAAAACAATATGAAATTAAAAGATTTTCTGTAATTAAAATAAATTTTAATTTTAGATCATTTACTTTAATTTTGGATTTTCAAAGTTATTTAAACACAAAATATGTTATTTCATCAAATATTATCAGTATATATTCTTCCAATAATAACGATACAAAAACTATTTTTAAACATAATATAATTTCGAATATACTTTTCACCGAAAATTTATGCGCTTTTTTCAATAGCCTGATTTGTTCTTAAATAATGGTCACAAAACAATATACACATTTAAATAATTATATTGGGTTAACCAATTCTAAAAATTGTGCAACAATTTAAAGAAATATGAATTCTAAATCCTCCATCAAATATTTAAAAAAAAAATATATATCACTACATATGATGGTTTTCTTCATCTTTGCCCCTTAATTGGAAATTGATTCGAAAGTGATAAAATACTTTTGTTGTTAAATATGAACCAAATACAATTTTCATTCAAAGAATAAAATGAGCCTTTTTTTTTTTTTTTATTGAGATGCCCAAATTTCCTCTTTTTTTTGCACACAAAAGTATAATAAAATATAATATTATTTTTTCAATAATTATGTTATCATAATTTAACCACATATATACTCAATGATATTAATGTCCAAACCCTGAGTACACTTTAATTGTTTTAAGTAAAAGGTATATTTCACTAGTTTTCCTATGAGCTTTTCTTTAAAAACACATTATGTGCATATATATATATATATATATACATTTTGGATACACATTATTTTGTATCAATTCTTGCGTTGTATCAGTCAATTTGCGTTTAAGATTCCGGTTCACTTTTTCAGTTTTTGAACTACAATTGTTACTATCCTTTCACAGAATAATAGTTAAGTACTTTAAGTGTCAGACAAATGACATGCATCATTTTGAAAAAAAAAAAGCCAGCTGACATTAAAATTTTTCTTGTTATTGTATACACATCATGTTGGCTTCTCCAAAAGGGAAATACATTTATTTTTTCAATTGTGTTTGGAAATACAGAAAAAGGCAACTTAGAAGACGATAGTTGATGTTACTGATTGCAGCTGAATGATTAGACTTCGTATGTTAACTTATTTTTATATTCTCAGCTGAAATTAAAAGTTCTTTCATTCAATGAAAATTATTAGCATAACATTTCTGAACACGAAAAGATTGAAGAGGTGAGGAGTGAGTATAATTTTTCGAATCTCGAGGTGACATCTTTGGAGGTATGCGTTCCAAGGGTATGGAACGCATACCCTGAGTTGTGGGGGAAAACAGTGTATAGGGTACAGCATACGTTGAACGGTAAAGTTGAATCTGCTGCAAAACTACTATTATCTCGAGAAATCATATCAAATTAAAACGTAAAGTATTGAAAATAATAATTATCTAAATTATTTAGTATTTTTTATATAATTAGGTCCTTTCCTTTTTTTTTAATGCTGAATATTGATAGAACTAATATTGTTCAACTAATATTATTTGTAATATGGCATTGTTTTATATAAAAACTTCTTTATTCTTCATTAATCTGATAATTATTTTTTAATTATACAAATTACTTATATATATATAGATAATTATCTTTTTACCCTTGTAGTATGTTTGGACAAATTTATGGTATTGCATAGTAAAATGTAAAAGTTTAAATTTTCATACTATCTTATCAGTATAAAATTAATAAAGAACGGTTTTAAGGAATAGTACAGTTTTTTAATAAAAGTAAAAGGGCATTATTTCGAAAAGTTTGACAGCTTCTTGCTTAAATTATGAAACGAAGATCAAATAAAATTTAATCGAAAAGAAACTGAGTAAAGATTACTATCAAAATGTTTTCACTTGTGTCACATATTTCTTTTAGTTTGTATAAGTGTAAAATGCAGAAAATGATTTGAACTTTATATTGTGTGTTTATATCTAAAATAAACGTGGGAAAATATTTAAGCAGGTAAGAGAAATAGATCCAATTTAAAAAAAAATATTTCAATACATTTATGAGAAATGACTAATTACAATATTTCATTTAAAAGAAATAGAGAAAACGTATAAGTAACTACAAACAATGTAATTAGAAATAATATTAATTTTTCATGGGCAATTCTTAGGTTTTTTTTTTACTAATTATGTTCAAGTGTTACTTTATTTCATCCTTTATATTAGCAAGTTTGTGAAAATATAAAGAAATCTGCTTCATTAAATGTAAATTGCTATAGGGCACCTGATAACACAATATTTAACATCAAAATCCAAATGACTTTTTATATAAGTTAATTTAGGAAAAGTATTAAAATTAAAATTCCATGAATTCTCAAATACTTGCATATACATGACATGAAATTAAGTTTAACTTAGACATACTAAATGCAACAAAGAGAATATACAAAAATTATTAATATTACGAAATTTAGTATTATCTGAAGTTAAATTGCAAGTTAATAAAGACATTTTAACATTTTATTTTCAAATTATGGATTTTTTACCTAATTTTGTAAATCGTTTAATAATATTGGATATCTTGTTAGATAACTTTTCTGAAATCTATTTTTATACATATATATTTTTTTAAATTTTTCTTTCGAGGGTATTTTGAATTAATTTTGGCAATTTATATACGTGATTATTTATATATAAAAAATATTTATAATGTATATTCTATCTTATAACGTATTCCCATAAGATACTACATATTTCTTTTAGTATTTGCAATTTCTTACTTTTGCATTACTAAAGGCTACCCAAAAAGAAAACAAAAAAAAGTTATATCAGTCCGAGCAAGACGAGATGTATAGCCAGAGATGTAATTCACTTGTTTAACTAGGTAGAGTACCATATTATTTTTTTTGTAAGATGATACCAGAAGATAGGGAAGCCAACATGACCATTGCAATTATCGGCTGATGTGACACCAGTATAATAGGCGGTACACGCAAAATGATACTTTATTAGCTTCAAGGCCTTTTTGTTTTTATTTTTTGTGCTAGACGTAAGGAGGATGATATAACATTGCGAGGAGCATATTGAAAGTCACTGACTCTATGTCTTTATTTAACATTTCTTTTCTATTCAATACCCCGAAATAAATAAGTATTTGGTTCATATTTTTTGAAATTAATATCCTTAATACTATTAGATATTTTAGAAAACAATTAGATTTTTTAAATGTTAAAAGCGGTGCTTATAATTTTAAGAGAAGACCTTCAATCTAAAACTTTATCTATCTAAACAATTAGTCATATGTATTGTTATGAGGATAATGGGCTGAAATATAACTATTCATAGCACAGCTGTCAGATCCTAATAAAAACAAACATTAAACTTCATACATGAAGAAGAAAAATTGGCTTACAAATAAGTGTTCCATTTTTGAAAAACAGTGATATTTATTTATTACAATCTTTTGATTTCAATATAATACCCAACTAAGACGCTAGAAAATAAAGCATAAAAACTGTTTAAAACTTTATAATCACCCTTACTTACACTACTTTTAATGTTGCACATTTATTAGAAACATTTTAATTTTTATTCAAAGTTACTCAATGCTAAAATTATAAGATTTACAAAAAAGACCAATCATGTGTTTCATTATTTCACTTTTTTTGAATGATATGCATTTTCGAAGAAATAAATTTTTTAAATTATAAATTTTTAAATCTCAAAAATAATTTGTTGGAAGATTTTATAAAAAATACCATTTATTTATTTCAAATATTTTAAAAAATTAGTATGTTAATGACAAACAATAGATAGCTTCATAATAGTTTCATGCATAAATTTACATATAAAATAACTATATCAATTGATGTATATACATATATATCTCTCGTATATATAATATATATATATATATATATATATATATATATATATATATATATATATATTGATTTATTTGTTTGTATACTCCTATTTATATCTGGATTTATTATTTTTTATTTAGTGAATTGCATAAATCTCGAGAAAGATTCTTATTAAGTATTATTTAATTAAATAAAACTAATTTTAATACAAAATTACAATTTTTTACAATTTTAAAATACATTAAAATATTGTAACAAGAATACCTTTTAACAAATAATTCTATAATAATGACAATGCTTTGTTTATAAGATATTTTAATAACGTTAATGTATAACATATTGAAAAACTGTTTTATTTTATACACAAATGTTTACAGAAATAGTGTACTGTTTTGTAAATAGAGTAGGAATAGTGAATAGTATTATAGTGTATATGCTAAAATCAACTGATTAATATATCAATTTAATTTATACAAAATTGAAAAAGAAGAGACACAGTGAGATAGTATATTTAAGATGTAATTATTATATTTACGAATGTGTTACGTTTATGACTGATAAAAAAATATTTTTGTTTAAAATTAGAAAGCAAATACTTTTTGTCAGGATTATAATATTTTAATCAGACACTTAATATCTTCAAAATCTCTTAATATCTAAGTTTCCCTTTGCTAGTAGCTAAAAGTAAATGTTTAACATATTATACGTATTCAAATACGATCAATATGGGTTATATTTGCAAAAGAAGAAATGTGGTTTTTAATTACTTTTCTGTAATATCTCATTTTATATTCCTGTCCAATAATTGTACTATGTTTTTAAATATGTTGCAATACATTTTTTTAAACTTTCTTTCTATAAAAATATATACAAAGCATTATTATATTTTCTTTATGTGCCTTTTTAATGCTGTTATTATTAATATATTCATTGAAATAAAGTTGATAAAATAAGTCAAAGTGTTATCTTTGGTTATATCTTATAAAAAAAGGCATACATAAATTTTCTTCTAATTTAAAATGGTCTTACGATGGATTAGACATCTGGTCTTTACATCTTTTGTTAAATCAACATGAAAGTGTTAACAAATATAAATTATTAATTACCTTTGCTTCATTCAGTACTTAATCAAAATTAAATCATGCAGACAGTAATTAAAATATTCTTTTGACTGACAGTGATTAATTGCATTTTCTTAAAAGTGGGTAATTTGTCACATATAAGTGACTAACTTATGCATAGCTGTCAAATTTTATTATGATAAATTAAAATCTGTATCACTCTTGATTTATAATGAGTACACTATTTAAATGGTGCCATTTGGAAACATTTCATTATTTAAGAATTCCAAATAACGATAAAGGGAAATATGAATTTAAGCATTTAATATTAGAAATAATAAAACAAAATTTAAATTAAAGGGAAATATATTTCATGAGTTAGTCATATGTTATCCTACGAGTAATGTTTTAAGGCAGAGCAGAATTTGGTTCATAAATTATTTTTAAATGACATTTTTCTGTTTTTCATCTGAATTAGAAAGTAATACATTCAAAAACTTATTATTGACATAGGCATCATCTAGTTTAAGTCTCAAATAAATGCTCCATTGAATTTTTTAAATTTCAATATATTAAGATAATGCCAAATTTGAATTATAATATTTCATTTTTTTTTAAAATATACTATCCCTTTTAAATATCATTTATCTAATTCAAGAGTATTATTCCAATTTGAGTATTTAATAAATGGAATTAATTAAAAAAATAAACATTTAATTATGTAAAAACCAATATGAAAATAAATAATAATGTTATAATTGCAAACTGAAATTATTCGTTTCTCAAATAACTGTATTGCTTATTCACAGTTGGTGTTGAAATATCGAGAGTTTAAATCAAACCCTTGTAACACCATTATTGTCCATCCTATAAAATTTAAATAATAATAATTTTGTTTTGTAATTCACAAATTAAATATCAAAAGCTTATATAAAATATTTTATTCATTAGAATTAAATATTTCATATGACTATTAAAGAAAAGCAAAATATTTGAATCTTTTATTCACTAAATACATAAAAACCGTTTATATATGTGTGTTTAATAAATGAAATTAATTTTTATAATGAAAATAAATTTTATTTTTTATTAATTTATTTTTTAAAATTTTTAATTTTATTTTTTTATTAAGATATTAATTAAATTTATGAAATAATGTAATTTGATGAATAACAGACGAAAATTATTTTTAATGCGACAAGAAATATGTAATTCTAATGAATAAAATATATCTTATATAGAGTTTTTTGATAAATAATGATGAAAACAAAAAATCATTTTTATTTATATTTTGTCATGCTTTCTTATAAGATAATAATAGATGACACAAGGATTTAATTTAAAGCACTCAGATAATCAACAAAGCAAACCATGACTAAACAGAACTTTGTAAACGAAGAGAAACGAAACAATTTAAGTTTCAATTATAACATTATTATTTATTTTCATATTGGACATTCGAAATAATAGAAAAATTTTTCATTTTTTTATACCATTTGTATATGAAATATATATACCATTAAAACAACTTCACTGACATTTAATCGTGGTTTCTAGAGTTATTTTCTAAAAAATCATACCAAAGTACAACTTGTTGAACCACCAAAGTGGTTATTGCATAATATTGTTTTTAACAATAAATTTCGTAGCCTAAGTTTGATGGTATTTTATTTCTACATCACAATAAACAAAGATTTCAAAAATCAATGGTATATATAAAAAATTGAGAAATATTATTTTACAAATATAAAAATCAGTATAAAATAATCGTTATATATATTTAAAATATTTAAAAGTTCTAGTTTGAATCATTATTAACAAATTCAACAAGGAAAAATGGAAATATCCAAGTTGCTTTTCCTACAAACACAAAATAAAAAGCAATATCCCAACAAACCACTATTCTAATTTCCGCATATTGCCTCTACAATACCTCCTATGTTATTCCACAAATATACATTAATTTCAAAATTTAATTAATTTTTTTTTAAAATTAATTCCACTGATTAAACACATGTATATTCTCCCACCATTTTGTTTTCAATAATTAGTTTCGTGGGCTAAATTTTAAGGGTGTTATTTTTCACATTAATAATAAAAAAAAGATTAGTTTTAAGATTACAACAAGTCAGTGGTTTATATTTTAAGAAATTGAGAAATAATATTTTACAAATCAAGAAATCAGTATAATCATAATTCAACAGTAATTTAAAATAACACAGTGTTTATTTTATATGATTCTGGTTTGAATCATTAATAAAAAATTGAATTTACATATTGACATTTTGAAAAAGGAAATATTTCCAACTGCTTTTTTATGTAGTATCATACGTATATGAAAAGTAATATCCCAGCAAACCACGATTCTAATTTCCACCTTTGCCTCGTCAATATATTTTCTTTTATTCCCCAAATGTATAGTAATTTTATTTATAGAAATTAAGTTTCATTAATTAAACACGTGTATTTTCCACCACCATGTTTTTTCAACAATTACATGGTGACCATTGTGAACGTTTTATATTTGAATAAATGACCATGGTGAGTTTTATTTTAAATACGTTTTCTACAATTAGATTTTGGTCTAACTTTTAATGGTATAATTTCTCCCATAATAATAAACAAAGATTAATTTTAAGATTTCAACAAATCAACGGTAATATTTAAGAAAATTATTTTACTTTAAATTGCAGTTCTTTGAATTACAAATAAAGAAATCAGTTTAAAATAATCTTTACATATAATTTAAAATATTCAAATATTCTGATTTGAATCATCAATTAAAATTTCAACTACAGAGGGAAAAAAAGGAAATATCCAACAATTTTTTCATCGGCTAACGATTTAACTAAAAAAAAAAAGCATATCCCAGCAAATCACAACTTTTGCCTTTCTACAAAGATTAGTTTTAAAAAATTTCATTAAATCAATGATGTTTATTTTAAGAAAATTGAGAAACATAAATATTTTCCAAGTATAGAAATCAGAAATATAAAATAAGCCTTGTATGTAATTTAAAATATTCAAAGATTCTGGTTTGAATCATTATTAAAAAAAAAATCAACAAGAGGGGGAAAAAAAGGAAATAACCAACTGTTCCACATATTGTATAACAACAAACTAAAAAGCAATATCCCAGCCAACTATGACTCTAATTTTAGCCTATTGCTTTTCCAATACCACCTATGTTATTCATTAAATGTTACATTATTTCCACCACCATTTAATTGTTTTTAAAAAGTTAATTTTATTAATTAAGCACATATATATTCCACCACTCATATCTTGTTTTCCACTATTAGTTTCCTTGGCTAAGTTTTAAGGGGGTATCATTTCTCACATAATAAAACAAAGATTTCAACAAATCAAAATGTATGTTACATATAATTTTAAAAAATTGAGAAATAGTATTTTACAAATATAGAAATTCAGTATTAAATAAAACTTATATGTAATTTAAAATATTCAAAGATTCTGGTTTGAATCATTATTAAAAAAATCAACAAGAGAGAGGAAAAAAAAAGGAAATAACCGACTGCTTTTTGTACCACCACAAACTAAAAAAAGCAATATCCCAGCAAACTACGACTCTAATTTCCGCCTATTGCCTCTCCAATACCTCTTCCTCTATAAAAAGTCTGACATGCTGCAACACAAATATCCCCTCCTACGGTTTATGGAGTGTTGCAGGGTGTTATTTCACAACGAGCGAAACATCCTTCGTCAGAGTGCAGGTTGTCATGCCAACACTTTCCATTTATAATCCAGCCTCCCGCCCCCGGCCAGCTCTGCCCGGGGAACAGACGATTATTTTGGAGGAGTGGGGGGGGGCATCAAAAAACAGACGATTTTCGGGTATCTTGGAAATCGATTGGGCAAGACAGGTAATCAGTATCATTTAAGGGGGTAGTTATGAGTATGGAAGAAAGTTTTGGTTCAATGTCTTATACTTTTGTACACATTAATGTTACAGTATAGAGAAGAATTGAGGAAGAAATATTATATCTATTCCTTCTTATAATTATAATTGTTAATATATTGTATATTATGAAATTGTAATTATAAATATTTATGTTTCAAAATGAACGAATTCATTTTTAAACATTTATACGAATTTTTTTGGTAAAATATCAAGATAATAAATTTAAACAGATGAATGTCTCTAAATATAATAGAGATGTAGAGTAATTAATAAATGTCGACTGATTTGAAATGTTACGCTTACAAGTTAAATTAAGAACTATCATTAAAGTTGTTATAAAAAGAAAATTTCTTACTTACTTAATTAATTAATTAATTTTCTGTTAGAATTATAATCAAATTATATATATATATATATATATATAAATCTTATAATTTTATTATATAATCTTTTAATTTTTATTATATATAATCTTATAATTTTATTATATAATCTTATAATATAATTATATATCTTATAATCTAATTATATAATCTTATTTTATATTTGCTTCGTAAATATTATTCAATGATTATTATAAGGATTTAAGGATTATATAATAGTATCCCTGTTATTAAATATATTTATATATATTTGTATAGATCTGTTTACGCCATTTACAAGGTTAGATTTATTTTTTTTGAGGTATAATTTTAAATTTATTTAATTTAATATATTTATATTTATGTACACAAAGAGTTTTTGTAAAATACTTTCAAATTATTTTAAACTATAATTTTCTGTAAACGAAATTCTTTATGAAATTGTTTTTATCTTTGTTGTTCGAAACGCATAAATGTATTCAATATTAAACAGGAAAATAAAAAAGTTCACATTATTACCTAGCAATACATCACAAAAAATAATTAAAAAGCCTTTAATTGATTGAGTTGTTTTCTTACACACACATATTAGATAAGAATAGAAGATACATTTAGATTATTCTAAAATTTTAACATTGTTCTTTATATTAAAGAACTATGCTTTATATTATAACATATTATCTGCAGAAAATATTACTTTTTATATTATTTATGATTATGCTATTAATAAATTTAAGAAGATTAATTTTATCATCAAAATTTACACATTGGAATTTCGTTTGTGAATAGATAACTAAATTGTATTTTATATTAATAACCAAGAAGCTTTTAAAAGATATGCTGCAAAATTATCGATGGGAATGTTTCTGATTTCTGCATATCTTCGTCCTTCTTGAATCAGATGAAAATGTATTAGCAGTTTCTAATGAAATTTCGACCTTTGGGAGATCCTCAAATCTCCTTTTGAAATTAAATTTTAGCTTCATATTAAATGAGTTAATGATTTCAGATATCTTACAATCTTCATTTTTCTATAGAAAAGCGATATTATGAGTTAATATAACAGCTAGCTATTCAGATAGATAGTTTTTACCTATAAATTTTGCAATTAAGTAACAAATAAAAAATTTGAATTTAAAAACTTATTTCAGAACATTTTATGTAGAAACTATTTCTAGAAATTATTATTTTAGAACATTAATTTTCAAACTTATCCTTCACAGAAATTGTAGCTTTTCGAATGAAGTGTTTATTGTAATATCTGCTATCCTTTATGATGAAGTAGTATTACTAACTGTCATTTTGAGAAAATATTATTTCTCGATATTAAAAGTATATATATGCGACTTTTTTCAAATTTTCAATTTTTCCATAAACAATGTTGGGCACATGAAACATTCTCCAAACAGTAAGCAATTTGGCCATAAACCGGAGCATCTGAAGTATTGGACATATTTTCCTAAAATGGTGACAACTGTTGACAAGTCTATTAGAAGAAGTCTACTGCAGCAAAGATTTATTGTACTAATTTTGCAGTAAGACTTCGACTTACTGAAGATTAACAATTTATTACAAAATCAATTTATTCTAAAAGAATTTTGTTCCTAAGATTATTGCTTTAGAATTCATCATACACACACACGTTTTGTGAATCCATTATTACTCCTTTACTCAATGAAACACTAGCTATATGTTTATTTTCATAATATAAAAAGTGGCAGAGATAAATTTTCTACAGATCATCTACACATTATTGAACATTATTTCGACTATCGAACTTTGACAGAATTTATGCAGAATTCCTATATATATGTACTTTGTAATGTTATTTGATTTCCTTATTTACGTTGCTCATTGCCTTATTTACATATTTTCTTTAATTAATAAAAATTTTATTTCAAAATGATAAGTCAATGAAAAAAAAAGAAATTTATTAATTTTTTGCTGTAAATGATGTTTTATATAGGCTAAAATTTATTTTTTTGCTTCACAATTTTTTTTTTTTAATTTGATAAAACTGATGAACTTCTATATTTTAAACATTTATGGATATAGTTCTTTTAACAATCTTTTTATACGGCTTTTTAGCAATTAGAATAAACTTAATATGGGCTTTTTAAAAATTAAAAAGAATATATATATAAAGAATTCGATTTTACCATATAACTAAAGATTTGATGGCATTTTATATAAAAAATTTGGGAATTAAAATATTTAATTAGATATAATATCCATTTTTATTTTATTAAATAAAAGGAAATAATTCCTGAATAAATTCAAATGAATCAATTACTAGTTTATATATGTTTTCAATATTAATTCATTATATGTTTGTAATAATGTTTACAAATATTTTGCTATAAAATTCTTTGATCCCATCTTGATATTAAAATTTCACCAATTTCAGCTAGAAACGAATAATATTAGGGAATTTTATTCTTTTAAACGGTAATTTTTATTATTATATTGAACACATTTATTTGTGTTCATAATTAAAACGTTTTCTTCCATATAAAGTTTGAAATGTAAAATTTCATTGAAGCCTTGCAACACCAGTCTGATAATTAATAAAATTCTTATCAATATAAGAAAATATTTATTTCGCCTTAAGACATACCATTCATCATTTGAAAATAATCCTCTAATTTTAAAATCTTTTAATGTATGGACTGCATATGATGCATTAATTATGTCATAATAAATGCATCAAATATTAGGTAATAAGTGCTAATTAAAGAGCTTTTATAATCAGCTTTATTAAAGAACTTTTAAAGCACGTGGAATTTGGAAGGAAGGGACAGAATTATTACTAATTGTGTCCTTCTATTTTCATAATAATTTGCATGTCATTAAGAGGCAATTACAAGCTTTGACTGCTTAAGAGTTACGCAAGCAAAAATTTTGTAAACGGAATTATAAAGCCAAAAGGGTTACGTAAAAACATGTTATTTGACAATTTTATTGTGATTCTCTTTAATTTGAGATAAAACAGTAAACACAACAACCTTATGAGTGCATTCTATTAATTTTAACTAAAGTCGGAATAACTGTTGTGTCACCAACAATGTTTGCATAAGCAAATGCATTTCTATTGTTTAATGTATTTTGGAGTGATTTGTTAAGAGGCATAATGTTTGCACCCGTTATTTCAAGCTTAGTTTTATAGGACGTCCTTGTAAGCAACTTTTAATACCTTAAAATTAGATGTGTAGATTGATTTAAGCAAATTTTAATTTCAAGAAGTTCTTTTTGATAAAATTAGATGTTCTCGTAAGCATGTTTTAATAATAAAATTAGAAGTCTAATGTTTGAACTCTTGATTTCAAGCTGAATTTTTATTTCAAGAAGTTCATCTATTTCTAGATTTCTGATAGAAATAGGATTCCGCGCAAGCAACTTTTAATAGCGTAAAATTAGAGGTGTAATGTTTGCACTCTTGATTTCAAACTGAATTTTAATTTCAAGATGTTCATTCTTTTCCAGATTTTTCATAGAAAAAGATGTCCTCGTCTTTTTTAAAATGTAAAATGATAATCAGGCATACGAATAAAAAAAATCGTAAATAGTTTTTATTCTCTCACAAGTTGTATTTAACAGAGAAATATATATAAATGTTCATAAAATTTTATGAATTTCAAATAATTTATTTTAATATCGAGTTATATTAAAGCAAAAATTGCTTGTAAACGTACATTTAAGGAATAAAATTAAAGATTTTCTTGGCATTGCAGGTTTTAAAATAAAACAAAAGATGAAGTAGAATCTTAAATAAAAGAAAATATTATTAGGCTCTTAAAATTATAATTTGCTGGCATTTTTGTTGAATATGCTTTTGGCATAAGCTATTAATTGAAAATAATAAACATTTAAATTACTACAATTATTAGTACAATAATTAAAAGACATTATAATAAACATAAAATAGTTGATCATTTATTTGATCTCTAATAATAGCTTAATAGTTATCTTATAGATCTCTTATGCTAGCTTAATTTCAATTCAATTAATCAGAAACAGATGTAAAATTATTATATTAGCAATTAACAAATTATTATCAATATTAGCAATTGACCACAAAACTTCAGCTTGAAGTTTAAATGTATAAATGCTGCATCAGTTCATAGTTTTCATAATTTTTCTTGATTTTGAATTATAATTTCAAGAATAATTATATAGGGTAATATAAATCATGTTTGCCAATAAATGTCACAAGTTTTATTTTTTGAAGTGATTTATTATTGTTTAAATATTTTTATCCCTATTTTGATCGCTGAAATTAAGTGTATGAGCTTATAATTGCCATGTAAAAATAAATCATTTTGTGATGAAGTTATATTTATTTTTATCAAGCCATATCTAATTTTTAAAATCCCCCTTAAAGTAAAATGTTCTTAAGATTCTGTTTTATATACCCTTATTTTTAAATATTTATATTTCTGTAATAATAAAAGCACTTTTCTTTTATTAAACTGCTAGAAAATATGATTTTTCCTTAGGTATATTTAACCCAGAAAAATAATAACATTAAACTTAAAATTTCATCATATGAATCTAAAAAAAAAGCATTTGACGCTTTGGTTTGACCAAATTTGTGAAACTTTTACTGCTTATTTTTATTGCTTGACAATTTGGCTTCGTGACATTTTTAATGTAATAACTAAATGTAGCTTCAGTACAGTAAGAAAAATTTATAATTCCTTAAACAGATTGAAATTAAATGAGAACAAAATACAACAAAAGCAAAACTCTAGATGAAAGCTTTTCTTCTTTCATAAGAGATGATATTTTACAAAATATATTTCTTTGTATAACCTATATAAAATGTATGAAACCATTAATAAAGTAATTTGAATTGTTTATTGTTCATTTTATCCTTAGTACAAAAAAGTGCTAAAAGGAAGAAAATGTAATTCAGAAATATTTAATTAGAAAATGTAATATAGGAAATATTTAATTAAAATACACAAGTTAGTAATATTTAATTAGAAAATGAAATTTTTAAGTTAAAATTTCAAATTACATAATATTGAAAAAATGCTTTTGAAAAAAAAACTCAGAATTTCTGTTATAAATTTTCCTTCAAAGCCGTTTTTTGCCCTTGTATATCTGAGTAGAACACCCTAAAAAGTAATAGATTCGTCCTTTTCACATTTAAATCGAATGTTTACCATTCCATGAAATTCGTAATCGGATTATAAATAATTCGTTTTCTGAGAAATAAGCATAAAATAAAAAGACCATTACAAAGTAAAAATCTAAAAATATTTATTCATATAAATCTATTCAAGTAAAAAGAAAAAAAAATCAACAACTAGCCAACACATTTCTAATAATCTCATAAAAATGATAAATATGATAAAATCCTTATAAATTAACGATGTTAATTGAATTTCATTAGCAAAACATGTAATAATTATTCATAAAAATAATCAAAATATTTTTAACTTTTTCAATTCCTTCTATTAGCTCACACTTTCCCTATATATATCTTGTTCAAATTTTCAATCGTTAAAAAAATACTTTTATTCATCCAATCAAGTTCAAATACATCTTTTTTGAACTTGTAGTAGATGACACTTGATGTTAATACAGTTTTTGCAAATATTAATTCAATAATTAAATTTAATTAATTAATTTTATTTTTTTTTAGATTTAAGTTGCATATATCTACCAATAGATGACGCCAGATAAAATTAAAAAAAAAAAAATGAATGAAAATTATTTATAAAAGGACTTTCTGCAATATAGTGAAAAAAAAGTAGGAATTGACTTTACATTTTTTTTTTTATAAATTACGATAATTGTTATATAATTGTCAGCATAAGTAAAATATATTTCGTTATCACTGTTGTAGTGCACGTGAGCTGTGTCTACTCCTAAATATTTTCAAAGTTTAAATTACTTTCAAATAATTCCTTTCAATGTTTATAATAACTTCTCTCACGTATTGCTTCAATCAATTTAATAAATTTATCAAATTAATTTTATACATACATTTTATTGCATATATTTAAGGGTAGAATGCAACTGTTTATTTTTACATATCTCAAATCTAACAATAAATATGAAGTGAAAATTCCATAAAGCTTCTAGGAGACCGATAATTGTACATAATTAATGAACATAAGGTACTTGAGCTCATGAGTTGAGCTCTCAAACATTTTCAGTTTGTGTATGGTATTAATATTTGTCATGTTAGTTATCTATGAAAACACAATTTATGTGCATAATTAATCTACATGATTTGCATGAGCAGTTTTTTTTGAGTTTGTGAGTAGTATTAATATTTCATTTCTGTAGAAAAAAATTTCATTTTTGTAGATAATAATTAATGTACATGATTTATATGAGCAGTTCTTTTAAATTTGTGTATATTATTAATATGCATCTGGTTTTTATCTCCAAAAATTAATTTCTGTACATAATTATTATACATGATTTACTTGGGCAGTTCTTTTGGGTTTGTGTATGTTATTAATATTTGCCATATTAATTATCTTCAAAAATGCAATTTCTGCCTTATAAAACAATCAAATGAAACACTCAAGAAAAAAATCATCATTTTTCATCTTCAATTTCATAATAGTATTTTAAATATTGTGCTAAAATGTTAATTTTTATTCATTTTACTATTTTATCCCATCAGATGGAATATTTTTTAAATGATTTCTTCTAAATTCCTTACATTAAAATATAAAAATAAAAATGAAATGTTTTCTAATATAAATAAATACAAAAAAAAAAAAGCTGCAATTCCCAAAAAGACAGCAACGCTTACGAAATAAAACATTACTATTGAAATAAGAATTTTCAATTAGCATTTAATTGAATCTTTTGTGCAATTTAATCCCCTTTTATCAGATGGAAATTTTGTCTTAACCTTGAAAGAATTGGTGTTTACAGATTTTTAGTATCTTTCTGGATGTTAGTTTAAAAAAAAAAAAAAAATCAATATTTCTAATGAAATCCGTCGTTTCCCATTTCCTGTTAAATATTTCGAATCATCTTTATTGCAAACACGTTCGCAAAGTTTATATATTTTTTTTATTATTTATGTATCAGTGTAATTTGATTCTTTTTCTTAGGGCAAAAAGCAATAACACTATCAGCTTGCAGAAAATCATTTAAGAAACTTTGTAGCAGAAGAAAATTATAGAAAGTCTCAATATGCACTTTGTAAAAACCATATATTTAATACATTTATTTATACCTTATTTGTTCATATAAAACTGTTTGGTGCTAAGAAAATATTCATTGTGTAATTATTTTTATGGCTTCCAATTGTATTTGAATATAAATATAGCAACTTACTAAAAAAATGAATTTAATACTTTTTAAAACAATTTATTTTAATTGTTTCATATAATATATTATATAAAAAATAATTAATATACTTCTTTTAATTAATATATATATTTTACAAATATATTTCTTTTTTTTTATTATTTCATTTCCTTTATTTGCTTAATTTATTTATTTATTTATATTCTCTATTTATTTCCATAAAATTGTTTAGTGCTAAGAAAATATTCATTGTGCTAATTATTTGTGAACTATTTTTTATCGTCACCAATTGTATTTGAATACAAAACACATTTGAATAACAACTTGCTAAAATAAAATGCCGACTTTAATATTTTTTAAAACAAATTTTTTAATTACCTTTTATAATAAATCAAGTAGTTAATTATTATATTTAAATAATTCAGCAATTTCTCAATCATTAGGGGGATAATTAGTAATTGTTATTTATTAAATTTTCAATCAGAAAAATATTAGAAGTTAAAAAGATATTCAACAAAAAAAAAAATCATAAAATATTAATTCTAATAGAGAAAAACACTTATTTTTGTAATAATGTAAGAAAAAATTACAGTTTCATTTAATATTCTATTCATAAATTCGATTAGCTAAATTAGTATAATTTAATAATTAACTCCTACTCAATTAAAAATGTATTTGTGAAATTCAGTATTATAAATATAAGGATTTATATTTTTTTGATAATATAATTTTTTATGCTAATATTAAATTAGAAGATCTCATCGAAAATTAAATATGGGAAACTAATATTTTCTTGACTAAGTTATTTTTCATAAATTTAATTCATCACTAGCTGATATCTTTGGTATTTACCCCTTTATAAAATTTTACTTATTAAATTAATCATTAGAAACATTTCATTAAAATAACTCCCACAAAATATATGGAACGAGAATATGAGAAATATTTAAAAATTAAACATAATTATATTTAAATCTCAACATAATATTTAACAGCCAATTTCATCTTTTTTGACTTTTGAAAGACTAATGACATTTTTAAATAAACTGCAATTTATATAGAGCAGCAAAATTAAATAATAATAAAATCATATAATTAAAAAGAAAATAAATTATCAGGAAAAATCTAAAATTTTTGAAATGTTATACAAATACGTATTTAGTTAAAAACTAAACTTAAAGTATTTTATATGCAATTCATATACTAATGAATTGTAAATATAATAATTAGTAAAATATTTTTTATTATAAAATAATTTATTTCTAAAAACAAATAACGGATAACTTATTTCTAAAACAAATAATGAAAAACAATAATGGATAAACAAATAATGGTTTCATATATATATATATATATATATATATATATATATATATATATTTGCATTTCACATAAAAGATATTTTATTTCACTTAAATATTATAATTTCCTGTAGGCATATTTAAATATCAAAGCCATATTCGAACAGAGAAATTCTACCAATAAAATGTAATGTTGATATAAATTTCAAATTTAAAAAAATATATTTTTAAACTTAAATGAAAAATCATTTTTAATGAAACCACAAAAAACATAATTACAATCCTCACAAATATTTATCATTTTAATATCAAATGGAAAAAAAAAAATGTATAAAACAATGAAAACATAATTTTATTCATTTACATTCTTAATTTCATTCAGAATTTTACGAATGATTTATTAGTGAATAAAAAATATAAAAAAATAAATTAATGTAAATCAGGCCTATAAAAACGCAGCAAATACTTTGATGTTTTTTCCATTGCGTAATTTATTGTATTTTAAAATAATAATTCAACAATAAAAAGTAAATGTTTTTTATTTATGTATAAGATTAGAATTTCCACCATTTTTTTGGCAATCCTGTATAGAAAAAAAATTCATGAAGAAAAAAAAATCTAGTTATAAATAATCTTGTCATAAATAAATAAATATAAAAATTTTTTTTTTTAATTTACTGATGCTTTATTTCATAAAAATAACAGTGTAAAGCTGTAAAGTAAATTCAATAAAGATTAAATTTCATATTTTTTTCACTTCAATTTCATCTTTTTGTTAAATCCTTTAATTTGCTGCCATCTTTAAAATGATGGAGATTACATCAATGTGTGCTCTGCAATATGTTGTAATATATGGCTTTATTGGAAATCAATCTATTACAATAAGGAACACACGCTAAGAAGGAACAAACAGAACAAAGCAAATATTCAGCAAGACAGCAATTGACAATAAGTCGGTCTCACACATCACAAAAAGTCAAAAGGGAGAGAGTAAATAAAGAGATAGACATTTCATTTCAGTCCATGAGTTTACTTGACTTACTTACTTGACTTGACTTGACTTGAGTTACTTACTTTCAGTTCTCGTCCAGTTGACCTACTGGCCTCCCAATATAACTACAAGACTTTTCCTTGTAGCTGAGCCTCACTGTTCAGTCTTGGACATTTCAAAAGATGTGCTGTATTCATTGTACCGGCTCTACATATTGTGCAAGTGTTCGAGGCGAGGACACCTATCCTGTTAAGGTGTTCCGCAAGACAATCGTGTCCAGTTCTTAATCGAAAGTTGGTAACCACCTCTTTACGTGGTCTAGTGTTAAAGATTTTTCAGCTGTCTTGAATATTGTGCCACTTTTTGCCTTCATATTTTAAGCACTGGAATGTTATCAGGTGAAAAGTAATTTTGAGGATTAGTGGTTGTATTTCTGCTTGATCTGCAATAATCATTAACTTTGATACTTTTTCACATTAGATTCTTCAACCACTACGATTTAGTTTCAAACAAAGAGGCTTTTAGTCAAATTTAAAAACAGTATATTTTCAGATTTTCAAACATTTTTGAATTATTTCAATATTAACAATAATGCTTTCAGTCATTTGAAAGTAAAAGCCTTGTCTGAAAAATGTTATGAAAGAGATTTTTTTTTTGATAAATATTTCAAAATTACTTAACATGCATTTTGAACACGATTTCAATAATTCAAATCGCTAAATATTTTAAAATTTTATTCTTGACTTCTTTCTGCTTTCACCAAAAAGCTTTTCAGAGTTTCTCAAAAATGAATATTGGATTAATATTTACTTCTGGTAAAGGATTCAACAAATACTTAAATATTTAAGATGCTCTTCATCAAAGGTAGCGATTTTGAAAGAGATATAGCATCAGTGAGCACAATAAGTATTCTAATATAATCCAAGCTGAATATCAGGCACGGAATTTCACTTAAAATTTGTAAATAAAAGACAAAATATTAGAATTTTGTATAAATACATCCTTATGTGTGAACTTTTACGTTTGGCGTATGGAATTTAATACTTGTTAAAATTATTCTCAATGTTAAAAATGAAAAGATATTGAAAAATCTTTTCGTCATTATAAAATGTACATAAATTTTAGAGTGGTAAGTTTTTAAGAAAATGGTACCTTGTTGTCGATAACATGAAAGAGCGACCTTTGATAAAAGGAGCTTAAAGATAGTGAATCTTTGAATATAGTTGTATCTTTGTAGCCGATGGAAATAATGATTTATAAAGTCAATCGATTTTCTTACATTTATTTCATAATGTACGAAGTTTATGAAGAATTTATTTTTATCACAATAATAAATTTATTGTTGTGTTTACATGGACATTCTTTTTTGTTGACTGAAATAAAAAAATCTTGATTTTTTTTTTTTTTTTAATATAAAAACTTAATTATATGTATGATGAGCCTTAGAGGGCTGTGACATAGTTCGTTTAGTTTCCAAATTAGATGAACTGAGTTTGGAATTTGAATAATTTAAAACCATAAGTTTCTGTATTTATCATGGGATGTTTATGATAACTAACTAAAAATTATTTCTGTTAATTAACTCTAAATGATATCCCTGACGATTGTTTTGTCACTCTAAAATCACTTTTGCCCCTTTGGGCTAATTAGACTAGGATCGACAGTTTAACGTGGATTTCAAATCACTAACAAACATCTATGCCATCTATACCATCTCCAACAGGATTCGATCCTGGAGCCTATGGCACCAAAGACTAGAGCTCTAGCCATTGGTCATTCGGCGCTACCCCCAAAGATTTCATTCAAAAGTATGACTGTAAAAATGCAGATTCAATGCAAACGATTCCTCTGGATGTATGCTTGGTGACGTTGAATCTACTGCATATCTGCCATCAACTAGCGGATAAATTTTAAGATAAAAATAGCCAGAACTAAAAAAAATGATTTTTGGCCATTTCAACATAATGTTTTACATAGTTTTATGTTTTAATAATATTTTCCGTAAAAGTACTTATTGTTTCATTTATGTCAAGTAAAAATTCAGTTTATTTAGTTTTTTGAAAAATTGACATAACTATCACTAAGCACTTATTTATTTTTAAAAGTTGTTCTAGAAATACATGGATTGTCAAATTTTCAATCCACTGAATTCGGTGCGTAACCAATTTGTTTCTCTACCTACAAAGTCTATTCAAACTTCCATTTCTTAAAATTTTCCCAAGGAAAATATTCCAGTAAACCTTAACTAAAAGTTGGTAGCTTTGTAAAAGTTTAAACTTAACTTTAGTTTCGCCATGCTTAAACAACTAGATTCACAAGTAAGTTAAATGTGGCGCCGCGAGCAGTTTTGTCCTTTGTCTGGATTGTAGGAAATGAAAACGAAATGTATTTTCCTGGAAGAAAAATTGGAAATTTAAAATGAATAGAAGTGCAGTGTTTTCACTTGGATGATAAATGTAGCTTACACAAATTTTTCTGTTGATAAAAAGTTAAGAATGTGCAATGCCGTAAGGGAAAATGTTTCAGAAGGATTTTGTCATTAGAGCGTAAAAAATATGTAGATAGTCTACAATTGGCTTACTATTTTTTGAAAAAGCTTAAAGCACGTTGAAAAAAATAGAAATATTTTGAAATCCATTCAAACAATCAAAAGCATCAATTTTTTTTTTATTCATGAATAAATTAATAAAAAAATAATTCGTGCGTTGGAAAATTAAGGATTATAACCTTTTCATCAATATTAGAAAAAAAATGACCGATGAGTTATTCAATACATTGTTATATGTAATCATATTTTTTATTATATATTTTTTCCCTTGTATATTGTTTAATTTGGCTATATTTTAGTAAATTTATTTTATTATTTTTTTTTTTTGCATTGTAATAGAAAATCTTATTTATGTTCAACTGTTTGAAGTAATATTAAAAAATATAAATATATACAATTTTGGACCCGTGACAGAATAACATCTGCCATTGACACAAAAGATACAGTACAGTATAAAATAAAAGAAAAAAAAAAAAGGCAATGAAAATAAGTTATCTATATGTATTTTAGTACGAAGAGGCTTGGATTTAACACGGACATGATTCCATTTCAGTGCTAATCATTCAATCTATTTAAATATATGGATGATGTGTAAAAGGAAAAAAAAAACCACGTCCAGGTCTTCCATTTAATTTATGTGCATTAACTGTACTGTTATCCGCATACGGGTCGCACAAAATATGAGAGCCTTGCATAATTTTAGGAAGGATATATAATTAGGCTAAAGTAAGCAACAAAATTATCAACATTGAAGGATTGCTTGACACTTGGAGCGACAATAAAAACGTTACATATTGCCTTGAATGGTTTTATCGCGACAAAACACAAAGTCGAAAAACAAATTGTTGTCTCATCGACCTATACAGATCAGGATGGAACGATATTCAGAGTGCCTTACGCAACGTCTGATTATCGATCCGACTTAACTATCTGAAGTGCAACTTAACGCAAATGATGCTAGGAGCCTTGATAAACGACTCAAAGAACGTGGTATGAGATATCGATACTATTGCGCAACTAATATTCTCTGTGCTCAACGACTAGCATGTGGAAAGCTAGTCCTAACTATAATCTTTTAACTATTTTCAATAAGGAATTGAATTGAACTAGAATAACTAGCAGACTTCCAGGATTGCATTGGAATGCTTACTTGACTTTTCTCTTCCACACAACCTGACAGCCTTATGGCCCAATGAGCTATGATTTAGGATGCTATTTTATTTCCTAATCTCATTTTGTCATTCTATACACTCTTACAACAAGGCGGTATGTGGACAATATTCCATGCCCTTTTGTTTTTACTCTTCCTTTCATGGTATTTCAAAAGATGATGTTTAACCATAACTTTCTTCGTGCTTTTTAAACACTTCTCTCGCTGGCCAGATTGAAACGTCTCTTCCCTATAGAGCTCGTTAGATTCTGATAAGCCGCCGCTTCCAGTCATTCTTGTATTTAGATAATCTAACAACTTTACGAATTAATGTCCAGAGCGATAACAACTGCTTAATGCAGCTGTTGGACTACTATCCTTTACTAGCCTCTACTTAATGGCTAGTAGAAGTTAGTAGTCCAACCACTTATATATTGGTTCTTTATGAACACTGATTTTTCTGAATAAAACTTTGAACACCTTAGAAATTATATTAGTTTCTTTATCTAGACATTTTCATCATATTCTGTAAGCTATTTAATAACTACTTTTTTGTTTTATGATTTTAAAGTGCGTGCAGATAAGTAAAAAGCATTGACCATGGTGTATAATTATGTTTGCTACAGATACAAAAAAAAATATCTATTCAAGATTTCTTTTTCCTCGGTAATTGTCTTGAATTTATATTACATGGGAAGAAGATTATGAAAATATCTACACGCCCCAGTATATTAAATGAACTTTTTCGTGTATTGTTTTAAATGACGTTAGTTAAAATAAGGGGAATTTAAATTGTAAAATAGATAATTCGTCAAAATTTAAATCAAAGGAAATAATCATGTTTAATTTCTTTATACCAAATGCTATTTAAAACAATATTTTTTTAACTAGAATAACTCAAAATTCATATCATTCAAATGATAAGTATGTTTATAAACATCACAACAAAATATAATTGATTTATTTAATTAAATAAACCACCCCGCTTACTTTATTAAAATTTATACCAGGGCAACTATCAACTGAAGTACTTGTTAAGAAGTAACAGCTTGATATTAAGTACCACTAAACCACCACATCTTAAATTAGTTAAAAAAATTGCATTAAATCTATTTGCTTAAATTAAAAGAGATAAAAAATATAAATTTAAAAAACCAGACAAATTAGAAAAATGATCTCCTGCTTTGAAAACAATTAAATCAAGGAGACCCAAAATGCAAAATCTGTCGGTTCAAGTTAGTGATTAAAAATTACAAAGATAAAAGAAAGGAAAGCAATAAGTGATAACGAAACATAAAATTTATAACACTCTAACTTACTATGTAGGTACAGCAGTTTGCAGTTGTACACAGCTTTTAGAGTACAGAGATACTTAAAATATCTGATATTGGATGCTTACTACCTTAGTTTCGAAATTTCAATTGATGTTGGTTTTAATTAAACACAGACAAATTAGAAAAATATCTCCTGCTATGAAAACAATTAAAGTAAGTAAATGGAAAAAGTAAAAGCTGTCTCTACAATTAAATGATAAGTGTCCATTACGTGATTAAAAAAAAGGAAATGAAAATTGCAACGTTTGAAAAGAAAACAACTCTTACTCTCTATAAACATCTTTTTGACCGCTTTGAAGATTTTTTTTTATTTTTATCAACAATGTTTATTTGGCTATTACTTAAATTAAAACAACGTGAAAAATAATCCAAATTTTTATTTATTTAATTTATAGTTATTGTGGTTATTGAATATATAGATTAATACATACTATTATATTATCATAAAATTAAAAGAATAGATTCTTCTAAGCTTTAGAACTTCTAGAATTCTTCTCAACATCATATAATAAAATATAATATAAAATCTTTTATATATATATAAAGATATCTCTAATTTTATTTTATATATATATATATATAAAATGATTTAGATATATGCATTTACTTATTTTACCTGATTACCTTATTTTACTTTTTTGATCCTGATTCGAATTTAACAATGTTACATCTACTATCATGGCAATCATTAGTCATAAGTTTTGCCTTATATAATTAAAACTCATTTTCGTTTAAAATATTTATGTTGTTGTTGATGGAAAATTTTGGTAAAAAATGTTTCAAAAATAAACTTTTTAAAATTATTGTCAAAAAACTATGAAAAATCAATTGATAAAAATGACCAGTTCTGTATAATATAAATTTAACAAGAAATTTTTTTTTGAGATACATATTAATTTTCAAAAATTAGTTTTACGAACAATCGTTTAAAAGGTTGTCTTAGTACCTTGTTTACTTCTAGGAGGGAGGGTGCATATAAAAAACACGGATTGTAGATAACAATACACAATACAGTAATGCTGGAGTTCTTACACGCTTCCTTTCACAAACTGACAGCAGTAAGATGGCTGACATAAACACTTAATTATTGAATATGCATCTGCTTTATGGACTTACGCAGTTCTCTGGGCGAGGCACCATAGCCGGAGTCCCATTGGACACCTTCACCAGTGATTATCTGAGAGGCGTTCTTCCAGTAATCCGTCATGAGTCATTCCACGGCCTATTCCAGACATTGAAAGTCTGTACTAATTCTGATACAGGACAATCCAAGTTTCAATATTCGAAGTACAGTCTATGCCAGGTTGTCTAATTGCAGCACCTAGGCGTTTTTGTGTAAAAAGACATGCGTCTGTAGTTCTTATTACTTTTAAAGTTTTTCTTTTGTTGATGTACATTAATTAATATATGGCCAAAACACTTGTGTAGTGTATGTTTCATTCGTGTGTTTTTTCTTGCCTTGCTCCATCAAGAAAGCATTATTGACTCCGTATTACACAGTGATTTCGTGTGTACTCTACCATTTTTAAAAGTTTGTAAATCTGGTGTTAAAAGATCCTTGCAATTAATATATCATTATTAATAATTGTCATGCATTAACTGATATTGTTTTTTCCCTCCAGGTGTGATTTTTCGAAGACTGATGCCAATGGTAGCTAACCGATAGCGAAAGTAGGAAGTGTCTGAGTTATGTTCGCGAAATTCAAGCCGGGCCAACCCTCCGACTCCAATCCCATCACCCAGTACTTTGAAATTGGGAGACAGGTGGGCAGTGCGGGGCCAGAGCTCGTCTGGAAGATATACGATGCTATCAGGAAGTCAGACAGAAGGGTAAGTTGTTCGTACTTAACTTGCAAATATATACATTAGAACCGTTTAATCCAATCAGCAGTATGAATGAAACGCGGAGGTTAGGTTGATTAAAGATGATGTTAAGAAATATTTTTGTGCTGATATTAGAATTCAAGTGTATATGCCTATTGATTTTGAAAGGAAATTATTTCCTTTATCAATAACATTATTTTTGTGGAATAAGAAAAATTGATATCAAGAAAATCAACTTCAAAGTATTCATCAGACTTTTTAAATGTCGGATCAATCACAAAAAATGTTATCAGAAATTTCATAACAATTTTAAGGGTTTAAATACAAGCAGTTCTTTTTACATATTCTAATAAATATTTGTGAATTACACGATGACTTTTTTTTTTAAAATAATATAAGTAACAATTAGTAAGGACATATGGAAATTTTATTCCTTGTGAAGTTCTTTGAGTTGGCGTGAAAGGCTCTCATTGTTGTAAATGCAATTATCAAATTTGCAGTTTTGTACATCTGTCAAGAGCTACATTTGGAATATTACTATAGTTATGTTCCTTCTAGGCATTTACTAGTGATTCTTGTAACTAAATCATTAAAATCTGAAATATATTAGAAAAAAAAAATATTGTAAGAGTTTTCAAAAAATGGGAACAGATTTGTTATTATTGATATTTCCTATATACGAGAGGAAAAAATGAAATCCCAATACCAAGTAGAAACAAAGTTTCATTTCTGAAATGAAACTTAGGTCAATCATTTGTTTGAGTTACATAGTCATTTGATTCAAGTTTGAAAGTCACAGTTAAAAGTATCAGCGAGAAGAATCATTTCAAATAAGGTGATTCTATAATAACAGCTGTAGCCTGTATGATTTTAAAGATAAACATGAAAAAGTGCATGCCTTTTATCGTACAGGTGTACGTCATTTAGCAAGATAATCAGGTCAAATCATTAAGGGTCCTTGATAATTGGGGGATGACGTTAGAATTATCGTTCAATAAAATTCCATACGTACTTGATAAGGTGATCTTGCAGGCTAAGGCAACATACTGACACTCTGTAAAGCAGGTTGGGTTATAACAGAGGCCTGGGGTCGAGCTTTACCCTTTTTGAAAAAGCGCCCTGTAATAGTGAAAAAAAAACAAATGTCAGCACAACCGATTCAATCAACATTCTAAATATTCGCTATAAAGGTTTGTAGAATAACGACGAGAGTGCTCATGTTATAAGAGAATTTGCTCCCAAGATCATAAATCCTGATACTGATCCAGTGTGTCTAAAATGCTGAAAAATATAATCGTTCTAACCAGCCTTCTTACCAACATACGTCACTTGCACCAAGATAAAAACGGCTTTTATCTGATAACACAACATATCTCCCATTCCGGCCACAATTAAGTATTAGCTTGGCAACCACTGAAGTTGAAGATGGAGGTGATTTTTAGTGGCATGAACGCTATAAAGCGTCTGGATCGGAGCTGAACATCAAGTAAAAATATTTTTATCTTTGGCTGTGCCACTCTGGTGCCAGAAAAAACTTTAATTTTGTTGCAGATACAGTACACCACTCTCAGTAGTGGCCCGTTTACAGCTGGATTCTAGTCTTTTTGAGAATATACCTTTCCATAACCACTGCTGTCCTCATTCATATACAGCAAATACATATCTACCATGTTTTTACTGCAATATTGTGAAATAAAATGTATCTTCTGTCAGCCATGTTACACAGCCTCACTCAAACTCACTAAGCTACTGATATTGCCTTCGTCTACATAAAGGACTTCTTGATTAAATAACTCAAATTTCCTAATTCAAAAAATAAGTAATATTTACTAAGTTAACATCACGTATTTAAAACAAATAGGATTTTAATGTTCAAAGAGATTCTACTAGGGATTACCGTATTCGTTTATCGTAAATTTGAATAAGCGTCATATTTCCGATGTGCAAACGCACCTTCACAGATCTCGTTTATTTACCATTCTTGGTTTTGGGATTTCATTTTTCTCGAGTGTATAAAAAAATGTGTCGATATAAAGTTGGAACTGATTTTAAGAAAGTTAAAAAATAACTCGCCTGATTACTCAACATAAGTGGAGGTGCCATAGATGATTACCGAACATTTTATTTCAAAAATCAGCTTTCCGATTAGGACGTGTTAAACTTTTGAAAATATTTTTTTCGTTGATGTTACTACCACATCTGATGCATTAAAAATTCTTCGTTATTAATCTTTGTATTCACAATCTTAACGTTAAGTAACACCCAATTAGAATTTTATTTTTCAGTTAGTTTTTCTTTATAATTGCCGACATAAATTTGCGTTACAAAAACGACTATCAAAGAATTGTTTTGTTAATGTTGTTGTTTCGAAAAAAAAAAAAAAAAAACGAATCCTTATAATGTCTAGTGAATTAAAAATTTCAAATAAAAATTTTAACTTTAATTAAAATGTCCCTAAAATTAGACTGTTAAGTAGTTGATATGAAAGAGGAAGTCCTATGTCAGGAATGAAAACTACATTTCTTCCTCTTATTTTCACTTCCATTTTATTATTTCTAATTCTAGTTACTTTTCAGCGAAACTTATCAATACGCTACTTGCATTTTTCATTTCTTATAATTTTTATTTTTCGTAATGTCGAAATTCTTGTTGAGCATAGTAAGGTTTCCTCTAATATATTTTGATTATGTTTACTATCCAAATATTTCGTAACAGACTTATATATATATTTCTAATTTTATAAATTTACTGAACAAAATAATAAGAATTTTGCCCCATAATTTTTCCTTTAAAGCCTTTCTTGTTAAAAGCTTTTTTAAAAGTTTAGTTAAAAGTTTGTAAATCTTTTTTTCAGTTTTTAAAACATATGGGTAAATTTGAAAAGGAAAAATAAAACCTCAAAACATATAAACAGATATTTTATAAATAAGGTATAAAGTTGCCTTAAAAAATATTATCTGATTGTAATTGCAATAAATATATAAAGACGAGGCATGCCATAAATATATATTACTCATTGTGCAAAATTTAATTAAATTATTAAATATTTCTCCCTTAAAGGAATTTTCACATTGAATTTAAATAATAATAAATTCTATTCCGATTCATTTTTTAACTCAAAATTAAATTATCACAAATTATCACAGAAACCATCCCTTTCAAATTTCTTATTATAAAAATATATTTTATTTTTCGAAATAGAAAGAATATGCTTTTAATGTTTCCAAAATAATGAATATAATTTTTAATGTTGGATTATAATTACAATTAATGTGTATATCAATTTGCATAATAAATTTTTATAGTGCAATAATAATATAATTATACAATAATAAAATGTGTAAAAAAATAAACAAGGTGTAAAATTTTCATAAATGCCCGTAATAAATATATAATGAAAGAGGCATATCATAAAAATATTATTCATTGTACAAAACTTAATTAAATAATTAAATATTTTTTCTTAGATAATTTTCATAAAATTCCAATAATATTAAATTATATCCTAATCATTCATCTTGTTTTTTTTTTTTAATACAAAGTCAAATGATTACTAAGGAAATCATCTCTTTCAATTTTCTTATTATGAAATAAATTTTATTTTTCAATTTGAAGAATCTGCTATATAATGTTTCCAAAATAAAGAATATAATTTTCAATACAGGACTGTAATTATAATTAATGTCTATATAATTCTTATAATGATGTTTTTCATTATGCAAGTTCATATAACAGATGGACTGAAAAGTTCATAGGCTGGCACATAGATGGCGCTACTAGTATTAAATCCATCTGATTTTAGTTAGCCCAAACCTTCAAAAGACACGTGTATAAATTTGACAGCTGTTGCACTATTAGTATTTGAGTTATAGCATTTTTAGTGTTCATCACGTGCAGTCCACTAGGCTGACTGTCGATTGGACTCCGGTGTGAAATGATGGAGCCATGTTTCATCCATTGTGATATATCACGCAAAAATTCGGGTTTATTACGATTGAACAGCTCCAAACACTCCTTAGAATCATCAATTCGTTGTTGGTTTTGGTCGATTGTGAGCTCTGTTCAGCACCCATTTTGAACAGAGCTTTCGCATATCCAAATATTCATTCACGATGTATCCAACACGTTCCTTTGATATCTTTAGGGTCTCAGCTATCTCAATCAACTTCACTTTACGGTTATCAGAAATTATTTTGTGGACTTTTTTGATGTTTTCGTCGGTAATAGCCTCTTTGGGGTGTCCACTGCGTACATCGTCCTCGGTGCTCATTTCGCCTCGTTTAAATTTAGCAAACCACTTCTCTACGGTTGATTTTCCTGGTGCAAAGTCCGAATAATGTTTATCAAGTCAAGCCTTGGCTTCAATAGTAATTTTTTCGCCAAAAAGTAAAATTTTAATTAAAACACGAAATTCCTTTTATTCATTTTTTTCAAACTAACAAAAGTTACTTCACTAAAAATGCTATAACTCACATACTAATAGTGCAACAGCTGTCAAATTTATACACGTGTCTTTTGAAGGTTATGGCTAACTAAAATTATATTGATTTAATACTAGTAGAGCCATTTATGTGTCAGCCTACGAACATATCAGCCCAACTGCTATATATGGAAACATACAGTTAAATAATTTATATATTCATATATCCAAGAAAATTAAATTTTAAAAAGAAACTAGTAGTTTTTATCTGGATGTTATTAGAGTTTATTATATTTTATTTTATTATTTTTATGCTATTATATTTTACGTCCATCTATACTACTCATTATTTAATACATTTTTTAAAAACATATTTGGTTTCATTATTAAAATAAATCTATTTTCTTAAATTTTATGATAGATTTTAATGGTCTAGACATATTATTATTTTCTCAAAATTAAACAAAACAAAATATAATGTTGTAAAAATAATGTCATATTAGATTCTATAACATTTTCCTGTATAGAAATGCAGAGTCATAAAACTAACGAAGTCTGAAAACTGTATGAAATATGATATTGAAACTAGAATTGATGTGGATTCTTTTCAAAAATGAAGAGTCAAATTAAAAGAAATATAGAGTCAAAAGCTATAAATAAATATAAACAGGGAAAAAAATATTTTTTGAGATAAATAATGGCTGACGTTGAAAAAATTGTTTTGTACCAAGAAAATTTATATTGCTGAAACTATTGATAAGAAGAGTTCTTCATGCTTCTTCTTATCAATAAATGATAAGACGAGACATAATATAAAATTTGTGTCTTGGTGCTATAATTCATTGCAATTATTAAATTTTATTTTCCTGAACCTGCCATCGTAAAATATTCATGGTGTGTATTGCTGTATTATTCTGTTTTATACACTCTAGAAAATATAAACAAAGCCAACACCTAGTTATAATAATAAATAATAATTATGTTTCTGATTTACATTTATAAAATCATATTCTAAAATTCAGATTTTACGCCTTATGCTTTTTATTTTTTATAAAAACTCTGAAAAAAATTCATACTTGAAAATGTATTTATCCCTTGGATGAAAAATATAATGTAACTGAAGGAAAACATTTTATAAGTTTAATTTAATATTTAATATTATTATAAAATTATTATTTATGGATATATGAAATGTATAATTAGTGAAGATATATTATAAAATATTTTACTATATTCCTAAATATTTTTTTTTTTTTTAATTTTTGGAACATTCTACCCCATTAGAAGTCAGCGTCACGGAGCCAAGTCAGACTTCTATCTACGGGTGCTAAATCACAACAGAAGCTCCCCCTCCCCTTTACCCGTTTTCCATGAGGCCAAATGGGTTCTTGGGCTTGGTCCAGATGTTCCTGTCTACCAAGTGGGATAAGAAACAACACAATTTCGCAAATTAAAAAGATGGAAATCAATATCCATTGCTAATCAAACTTATATTTATGGCTGTGGATTGTCCTTTTTGGGTGGGAAACGACTCATAGCCCAGTGTTAATGTGTAGCTAATTTGCTAGAAATCCCTGATTTGAATCGGGGGCATTTACTTGAGTCACTTTATTCAAAAGCAAGGTAACTTTTTGATGATCTAGACAGTGTCTCAAATTGCTAGTGAGATTGCCTTTCGGGAGGTATCATGGTTTTCCCTCATGTGATAAACACATTTGAGTAGGTTACCTCTTTCCTTACGGAAGGCAATATCATTCCTTCATGACCGAAAAGCATTCTATTAGAAGAATATAAGGTGTACCTATCTATATGAAAAGACAAATAAATATGATTTTTATGAAAAACCTAATGATCATGCAATAAAAGAAACCAAAATGATGAGATGAATTTTTAAAAAAATAAGTGAATGACATAAAAATATTATTTGGCGAGTTTGGAACCTTTGGTACCAACGTTCAGAGAGCTAGCCAATTTGTCATGAGGTTGGAAGATGATTGGATGCATTTAACAAAAACGAATAATGACAAATTATAGTTTGAGACTGAAAGAAAATATAATATTTGTCCAGGCGTTTCATATATCTTGTCATGGTCTGAATGGTATACAGTTATAAAATGGTAAAAGAAAATGTATTCTTAATTATTAAAAGAAATTATATTCCTTTAATCATTAAAAATCATTAAAAGAATATAAAAAATCATTCCATGTTCAATTTGCACTTGGCTCGATGATCGGTACTGATTGCGGTAGTAATTTCCTTTTTCATTAAAAAATACATTTTATTAACACATTGAATACATGTACAAAAACTCCACATGATTTAATTGAAATCACTCTTAAAACTAAAGGATGTTTCCAATTAGATTCCTAAATTTGTTTGCTCAACCAGAACAAACAGAACCAAAGAAACAATAGCCCATTCTTTTTTCCTTATTGAAAAAACAATAAAAGAGGTACCAAAATATAAAAAAGAGCATACTATTCCAGGAATTTCCAGGAATTTTTCACTAGAAGGTAGAAAACGGACATTCGTTCAGGTTTTCTTTGCCGGCTTAAAATCGATATCTGCGTTAAGTACTTTTTAATTAGAAGTTCCAGGGATATTATTCTTGTTCTCTTTATTATCCTTTTTAATGACGTGATAGTTGGAGAAAAAGACGACGGCACATATTGTGAGAAAGGATAATGAATAAATGAAAGAAATTTTTAAGAAGATGTTATAATCTTCTTTTATTTAATTTTTTGTGTTTCCTTTTTTCTCTTGTTAAGAATTTTTTTTTTCTTTTTGACGATCGAAACATGCAGAAGACTAATCTTTGCTTGTTGATGGTTGTTCGAATCGGATATTTGTTCCATAACACTTATTTTTACACAGCCGTTTTAAATCTAAAACAAATCCGTTTTTTTTTTATAAATTAAAGTCCAATTAGGAAAATATTTTTTACTGGAGTGAGCTAATGTTTAACTTAATTTATTATTAAATTTTTTTTTTTGGAAAATATAACTTGATTTATTGAAGTTTATATTTATATTTAAAAAAAAATGCTTACAACTGTAGCCATGCTTCCTCCTGCCTATTGGGAAGAGCGCCCTCTGTGGCTTTCAGAAGAAACAACCAGTTGTCCCTCTTTTTATTTTTAGTCTGTAGGCTATATCTCACCCACAGATGATTTGGTTTGGCTTGTTGCCCTACGGTCATCTTGTGCACACCAGGGTTAAAACAGACTGGGCCCTACAGTTTAAAGTGGATTCCGAACTCACTAATAAACATCCATGCCACCGCCAGGTTTCGAAACTGGAACCTGTATTACTAACGGTCAGAGAGCTAGCCAATTGGTCGTGATGTCCCAAGAAGATTAGATGTATTTAACTAAACTGAATAATGACAAATTATAGTTTGAGACTGAAAGAAAACATAATATTTGTCCGGGCGTTTCATATATCTTGCCATGAACAGAATGGCGTAAAATTACTATTTGGTAATAAATTTTATAAAGAATATTACAAAAATCATTCCAGTTTCAATTTGCAATTATCTTGATGATCGGATACTGATTGCAGTTGTAATTTCGCTTTTAATTAAAAAAAATATATACATTTTTTAAACACACTGCACACATGGACAGAAACCCAACATGATTTAATTGGAATTTCTCTCTTAAAACTAAAGGATGTTTCTAATTAGATTATCTAAATTTGTTTGCTCTACCAGAACAAAACAGAACCATAGAAACCAATAGCCCATTCTTATTCCTTATTGAAAAAATCATAAAAGGATACAAAAATATAAAAAAGAGCATACTATTCCAGGAATTTTCAGTAATTTTTCACCTTAGAAGGGAGAAAACAGCGGCTCGATCAGGTTTTCTTTACCGGCTTAAAATCGATATCTACGTTAAGTACTTTTTAATTAGAAGTTCTGGGGATATTATTCTTGTTCTCTTTATTATCCTTTTTAATGACGTGATAGTTGGAGAAAAGGCGACGGCACATATTGTGATAAGGGATAATGAATAAATGAAAGAAATTTTTAAAAAGATGTTCTAATCTTCTTTTATTTAATTTTTTGTGTTTCCTTTTCTGTTTAATTCTCTTGTTAAGAATATTTTTTTTTTCTTTTTGACGATCGAAACATGCGGAAGACTAATCTTTGCTTGTTGAATCAGATATTTGTTCCATAACATTTGTTTTTACACGGACTAAATTTTAAATCTAAAACAAGTATGTTTTTTTTATAAATTAAGGCCCAATTAAGGAAATATTTTTACTGGATGTGAGCTAATGCTTAACTTAATTTATTGTCAAACATTAATTTTTATAGCATAACATAACTTAATTTATAGGTATAAATTTCTATTAAAAAAAAAACAGCTTACTACTGTAACCATGTTTTCTCCTATCCGCTGGCAAGAGTGTCCCCTGTGGCATTCAGAAGAAACTATCACTTGACCCTCGCTTATTTTTTGTCTCTCATGCTCTATGCTACCGATTATTTGGAGAAGTATATTTCGCGCATTCTGCGTGTATCCGAGTTTTTGTGTATTTTGCTTAGAAACGGAATCTTTCCACGAATCCATAATTATCTGTCTATAATTATTTTTTTCTTGTATGTGGTGTTTGAGCGCTTGTAAATAAAGTTGTATAGTGTTGTAAGTTGTGCAGCTCTGGATTGTAACTGGGTGTGGTTGGGTTGAGACTTGAGACACAGTTTTGAGAACACACAGCTTTATTTACACAAGCGCAAATAATATACAATTAGAGACATACAGTATTCAACATTTTTACAGACTAATAATTATAGATTTGTGGAAGATTCCATTTCTAAGAATAAAATAAAGATACTCAGGTACGCCTTGGATCTGCGAAATATACTTCCTTTATGGGTGAGAGTCTGTAGGAAAACATATACCCAGAATAATGCTAAATCTATTTCCTTACGGGGTAAAAGACTGTAAACTAAATGTTTTTAACAGAAGCACGTGATTGTGCTGTACTAAATGTTTCTCGGCGGCAGCGCTGTTGCTGCTACTTTAATCTCGGGAGAGAGTCTCGAGGCCTACTTCTCCTAAATACTATAGGAGGAAGCATGGTTACATCTGTGAGTTCACAAACCTGTGCCTAAAATATCTCAATCCAATCTCACCCATTTACAATCTGGTTTGCCTAACCTGCATACTACACTATGCTATGATATTTGTTTAACTATTAATAGAAAGGTAAAAAAATAATAAGATTAATTTTAGAAATATTGTGAAGTAAGGAATATCGATTTTTGTTAGCATCTGAATCTATTTGTAGGTTTAATATGAAACAAATTATTTCTAACTAACATTGCACAATTCAAAAAATTGCTTTTACATTTTTTTTTTTAAAATACTACTCATTTCAAAAAGATATTTCAGCTTGAAAATTGAAATTTCGTCTATAAATAATAGTTGGTGGTCAAAAGGTTATATTTTAAGCATATCATACTTAAGGAATATTATATCTATTGACAGGTTATATCTGAAATAATTAAGTTAATTATAATGTATTTACTATATATTCTAATTTACTTTTAACATTTTTAGATAATAATTTAGTAATAATATATTTATAGATTATTACCATTATTTTATACATATTTAGTATAATTTAGTAATAAATTCTATAATTATTACTATTAAAATTCTTACTTTTTATGAATATGAACTTATTTACTCTTTATACCTTTTATGAATAAGAAATTATTTTAAAGATTCCAAACATAGTATTTTTTTTAATTAAAAATTATAATATATTATTTTAATCTAATTAGTCAACCATTTATATTAAAAGACTAAATTAAAAACAATTATTTGTTATGCATGAATGATGTAAACAGTTTGGTATTTAGTAATTGAAACTTGTAAAATTATACAAAATTCTTTTTACCCTTTAGTTAATCTTAAAAGTAACAGTTTTACAAAAACTGCATTATTAATTTAATTATAATTTATTCATCATATAAATCAAGTTATTACCGTGTTCACGAGACATATTTAACATAAAAATAACATTTTAGATTATTTTCCTGCTTTAAACAAATCAACATCGTTATGCTAAAGTAAACAATTATAATTAGATTTTCCCAATTCACTTCATTAATCAATGTAAACGCAGATAAATACCAATAACTTTTTTTTTCTTACAATCATAGTAAATAAGAGAAGTAATTGGTATTCCAAGAATTTTTCACTCTGAACAGAAGAACAATTAATATTATAATCGCAATTCACTTGATTAATCAATGTAAACAGAATCAGAGAAATGCCAATAATGCTTTTTACAATCTTCGTAAATAAAAAACGTAATTGGTATCCCAATTTTTCACTCTAAACAGCAGATACGTCACTTTATCAACGTTTATTAGTGGGTTTAATTTTTTTTTTAAAATCCATTCAATAATTCCGTTAAGTACTTTTAATTAATAGTTCCAAAAATATTATTCTTTTCACTATTATCCTTTTTAATGGCGCACGGTGCTGAATAGAAGACGCCGGAGCATATGTGTTAGAGAGGATAATGAATATAATGAAAGGAATTTAAAAAGATGTTTTAATCTTTTATTTGATTTTTTTTTATTAGCGTTTCATTTTCTTGTAAGGATATTTTTTTTTTTATGATGGTTGTGAAAAGACCTGAGAAAATAATCTGCTTGATGCTTTTCAATTCAAATTAAAGATATTTGTCATAAAAGATTTTAGTTTTTAACATTGATTTGAAAGGTAGAGAAAAATAAATGCTATTTTTACTGTTAACAAATTATTATTAAATTGGTTTTTATTTTAAGGTATTGTAAGGTACTAGGTTTCACAATGTAGGGTACTAGGCTTCATATTGTAAGGGACTAAGCTTCACATTGTAAGGTACTTTCACATTGTAAGATACTAGGTCATAAATCCTTTAATGGGATATATGTTGCATATTTAGTGTTAAGTAGAAGGAACCATGAGAGGCCTACTAAAAAATACAGCGGCCTGAAGGATAATTGGCTACGATCTGGCCTTCAGTACCACAGGTTTCAGGTTAGATTCCTGACGGTGACATGGATGTTTGTTAGTGGTTCGGAATCCTCATTAAACTGTAGGTTCCGGTCTAATTATCTCAAAGTGTGCACATAATGATCGTAGAGCGACAAACCAAACCTACTAAAAATACACTCTCATTACAATACAACTAATAATTTCAATCTTCATTCATGAATTCTTGGAAAAGCTTTTCTTTTTGCAGATATATCAGGTTAACTTTTATAGTGTATATATATATATATATATATATGGATATAAATAAATAATCAGTTTTTATTATTGTATATTACCATGTACAAGAGACAGTTCAACATAAAAATAACATTTTACTGATTATTTTATTGATTTAAACAATTTAATCAACATCGTTACGCTAAAGTAAAAAATTATAATTAGATTTTCCCAATTCACTTGATTAATCTATGTAAACACAATCAGAGAAATACCAACAATTTTTTACAATCTTAGTAAATAAGAAATTTAATTGGTGTTCCAAGAATTTTTCAGTTTGAACAGAACATATGCCACTTTATCGACATTTGTTAGCGATTTGATTTTTTTTAAAAAAATCCATTCAATAATACCGTTAAGTACTTTTTAATTAGAAGTTCCAAAATATTATTCTTATCTCTATTATCCTTTTAATGGCGCACTGTACTGCATAAAAGACGCCGGAGCATATTTGTTAGAGAGATAATGAATATAAATGAAAGGAATTTAAAAAAAAAGATGTTTTAATCTTTTTTATCATGATTTTTTTTTTTTTTTTTATTATTAGTGCTTCATTTTCTTGTAAGAATAGTTTTTATCGATGATGGTTGTGAAAACACCTGAGGAAATACTCTGCTTGCTGCATTTCAATTCAACAGATATATCAGGTTACCCTCTAGTATATATATGGATATAAATAAAAATTTGTTGGATGGACATGGATGTTTGTTTGTGGTTCGAAATCCAAGTTAAACTGTAGGGTCCGGTATAATTAGCTCAAAGTATGCACAGAATGACAGTAGAGCGACAAACCAAACCTACTAAAATACACTCGCATAACAGCACAACTAATAACATCAATCTTCGTTCACAAATCACCATAAGAGTCTTTCTTTTTGCAGATATATAGGGTTAACATCTATTATATATATATGGATATAAATAAAATAATCAGTTTTATTATTATATATTACCATGTACATGAGAAACTTTAACATAAAAATAACATGTTACTGATTATTTTGCTGATTTAAACAATATAATCAACATCTTTATGCTAAAAGTAAACTATTATAATTAGATTTTTTTTTTCAATTCACTTGATTAATCAATGTAAACACAGAGATATACCAATATTTTTACTGTATTACTAAATAAGGGAAGTAATTGGTATCCCAATAATTTTTCTGTTTAAGCAGAAGATATGTCCCTTTATCGACATTTGTTAGCGATTTTAATTTTTAAAAAAATCCATTCACTAATTCCGTTAAGTACTTTTTAATTAGAAGTTCCAAAAATATTATTCTTATCTCTATTATCCTTTTTAATGGCACACGGTACTGAATAAAAGACGCTGGAGCATATTAGTTAGAGAGGGATAATGAATATAAATGAAAGGGATTTAAGAAGATGTTTTAATCTTTTTTATTTGATTTTTTTTATTCGTGCTTCATTTTCTTGTAAGGGTATTTTTTTTCTGATGATGGTTGTGAAAATGCATGAGAAAATAATTTGCTTGCTGCTTCCAATTCAAATTAAAATATATTTGTCATAAAAGATTTTCGTTTTTAACATTGATTTGAAAGTTAGAGGAGATTCAATGCATTTTACTGTTAAGATATTATTATTAAATTGTTTTTTATTGTAAGGTGCTAGGTTTTTGTTACATTGTAAGGTACTAGGTTTCACATTTTAAGGTACTAGGCTTCCCATTGTATGGTGTTAGGCCATAAAAATCGTTCAATGGTATATATGTTGGAGATCTAATATTAAATAGAGAGAACCATGAGAAGCCTACTAAAATACAGCGGCCTGATAGACAATTATCTAGAGATTTGACCTTTGGTACCATAGGCTTCAGGTTCGAATCATGGCGGTAACATGGATGTCTGTTAATGATTCGGAATTGAAGTTAAACTGTAGGTTCTGGTCTAATTAGCTCAAATTATGCACAGCATGACCGTAGAGTGACAGACCAAACCTACTACAATACCCGCATTTCAACACAGCTAATAATTTCAATCTTCATTCATGAATCATTAAAAGAGCCTTTGTTTCAGATACATTGGTTTAACTTCTATTATATATATTTCTACAAATAAAATATTCAATTTTATTATTATACTAGAAGACCCGACCACGCGTTGCTGTGGCTTTCTTGTATTTCGTTCAATTATTAGATACTATAATTGGTATTGTTAAGGAAGTGATTGGTAAAGAATGATGAAAAGGTCAAATTAAGTTTCAACGAATGGAAAATGTTTAATTTTTATTAATTTAATGAAAGAGGTAGATAATGTTGATTTTTAAGACTGCTTTATAATTATTTTACGTAATATAATTTTTAATAATCATTACTTTCATTTAATTAAGAACTAAGCGATGAACTTTATTTCTTGTTAGTCTGTCTTTCGTCGAAATAAATAAATTCGATGGTTTTCGAACACGTGAGCATGCAACATACAGCTGCCCATGGGTGAAACACGGATTCTGAGGTTAGATTTTTTTTGGTGGTCGTTTACTGAAAATGATAATTGAAAAATACAATACAATTAAAATAAAATCGGGATATAATAAGAAGACTTTAAAAAAAATTCACAATAAAATACAAATGCAAACGATCGTTTAAGGTACACGAACACCTTCGAAGGAATTTTTTATCTTTGTACACATTTTTGGATTGAATGTATCTAAAAACTAATGATTTCACATAAAAAATTTCATTATTATTTTTTTAATTTTTATAAGCTAAAATAAGGGTAAAATGGCCAAAAATTGATACTGTTACAAAACCTGAAATCAAATCAATATTTTTTAAATTTCTAAGTTTGTATTTGTTTGTATTAACATTTTACAGTGAATAGACCTCTGGTAAATATATATCTTTATTATTTTGTGCTAGTTTAAATGCTGTCGACACAAAATTCTTCCAAAATTTGCATGTAATTCCAAGTTTAACAATTGAAATAAAAAATATTTATGTAGCTATAATCATTTCAGAGGTCTATTCCCTGTAAATATTTATGAAAAACATAAATACAAAGTTTTGTAGCATTTGGATCAAAATTACTTGTATTATGGTGTTTCACATGAAAACAAAAAGCATAAAAATTCATTCTGAGAAAAGCTAAAAAACAACTTTTAATTAGATATATTACTTTTAAAAATGTTGTAAATATATTAAATTGCCATTGAATTATCAAGTTCATAGTCTTATTTATTAAAAAATATAGTTTTGTTTTTCCTTAAAAGCTGTAAATATTTTCTAAGCTTTGTTTTGAAAAAAAAAGTTAAAATTTGCTCGACAAACTTTTTTTTTTACAACTTCCTGCTATTTGCAAAGGCTTTTTAATATGAAATGACCTGAATTTCAAATATTTAGCCTTTTTGCAAGCGTTTTGATTAAATATATTCAAAACCTTTGAATTTCACATAAAAATATCAACTTTAACTATTCTTTATACAATTTATTCTTTAAAAAATACGGATAAACATTGCAGAAATGTGATATTGTTGCGAAATTTTATAATTCAAAAATAAATAAAACATGAATAGTTTTCCTTTGCAAGTATTTTTATGCTGGGAATATCCTTATGTAGGTAATATACTGTTTTCAAATTTATATCTCAATTATTTATACATTTTTGTATGCTTAAAGTTTGTCGACACAAACTTTTTTTTTACAAATTTACAAAAATTCTTAGTTTAAAAACTAAAAAAAAATAATTTATGAATTTAGGTTAATTTCCATGTTCTATTCCTTTCATACATTTAAAGAAAACCTTTACTTGAAGTTTCAAAGCATTTAGAACAGAAATATTTTTATTGTGATGTTTTGAATGAATACAAAATGCATAAAAATTCAAATAAGAAATAATTAAAACCAACTTTTAAATATAAATAAAAACAAATGTACATACATAAAAATGTTATTGAGCTTTAAATTCTCCTTTATTAATATAAACACTTATTTATTTGTTTTGTTTTTCTTTAAATAACTTCAATTTAAAAGTACCATTTATCAATTTTTCTTCGACAATATTCAAATCACTCAAATTTATAACTCAAATTCTTTGTTTTTCAAATAACAAAAGTTTTTAATATAAAATGTCCTTGATTTTCAACTTGCAACTATTATAATATCTTTTATAAAATTTTAATGTTATCATTATATCAAATAATTGCAGAGTTTACTTCATTTTCACACTTTTCAAAAAATCCTTGAAAATTCATCATCTTTCTTTAAAATTATATTGTCTATATTATATTATCTTGTTAGATCACATTTCATTTTAGAATTCTTAATGAAATACAACACATGCTGACAAACTTTAAGCATAGAAAAGTTCAATGTTTTGATTCACAACTTTTCATTCAATATATTTTATTCAATTCAAACTTAGAAAATGTGTTTTTCTTCTTCACAAAAAATGTTTTATTATTTTATGATGAAAGAAATCACAAAACAAATGGAAAAGTTAATGAGCTTTAAATTCTCCTTTATTAATATAAACACTTATTTATTTGTTTTGTTTTCTTTAAATAACTTCCAACTTAAAGTACCATTTATCAATTTTCTTCGACAATATTTAAATCACTCAAATTTATAACTCAAATTCTTTGTTTTTCAAATAACAAAAGTTTTTAAAATAAAATGTCCTTGATTTTCAACTTGCAACTATTATAATACCTTTTATAAAATTTTAATGTTATCATTATATCAAATAATTGCAGAGTTTACTTCATTTTCACACTTTTCAAAAAATCCTTAAAATTCATCATCTTTCTTTAAAATTATATTGTCTATATTATATTATCTTGTTAGATCACATTTCATTTTAGAATTCTTAATTAAATACGACACATGTTGACAAACTTTAAGCATAGAAAAGTTCAATGTTTTGATTCACAACTTTTCATTCAATATATTTTATTTCAATTCAATTCAAACTTAGAAAATAAAAAAAATATTGATAATCAAATCAGGTAATACTTACATACATTTGATTTATTTCTCATAGAAATAATATAAATTTCATACAGTATAATTTTCCCAAAATTTAAAGTAGTACATAAAACAATAATATTCAGAACATGAGAATTTTACGGTTATGTAGTACAGGCATCGAGACACGGCGCCATCCTTTTATTGTGGTATATCTTTCGTCTGTGGTGAAAACAAACTTTTTACTCCAACGATGAAATTAGTGCAAATAAGAATTCTGCAATTAATTATCGAAATAGCAATAAAATAGTCATTATATTGTTCGAAAAATGAAGCTACGAATTCCTCTAATTGCAGTATTGCAACCCTAAAGAAATTGGCGAAAATTCAGGGTTGCAAGATTGGCGCCTTCCTCAATGGTAAAAAAACACTACACTGTTGCCACTACATTGGTTTGCCAAAGAAATTTTAAAAATATTTAGGGGTGGGCCACCCTTATCACTTAGGGGTTTAAAAAATAGATTACGACCGATTCGCAGACCTACCAAATATGCACAAAAATTTTCATAAGAATCGGTCGAGCCGTTTCGGAGGAGTTTGGCAACAAACACTGTGACACGAGATTTTATATATTAGATATTACCATGTGCAAGAGACTGTTTAATATAAAAATAATAATTTGATTACTGATTAATTTGACCGATTACTGAGGTTTTTTTACTGATTATTTTGATAATTTAAACAAATTATTTAACATCCTTACGCTAAAGTAAACAACTATAATTATATTTTCTAAATTCACTTGATTAATCAATGTAAACACAATCAGAGAAATACCAATAACTTTTTTTTTTTACAATTTTAGTAAATAAGAAACGTAATTGATATCCCAAGAATTTTTCAGTTAGAACAGAAGATATGTCACTTTATTGACATTTGTTAGCGAGTTTGATTTTTTAAAAAATATATTCAGTAATTCCGTTAAGTACTTTTTAATTAGTAGTTCCAAAAATATTATTCTTATCTAGATTATCCTTTTAATGGCGCCCGGCACTGAATTAAAGACGCCGGAGCATATTTGCTAGAGAGGATAATGAATATAAATTAAAAGGAATTTAAAAAAGATGTTTTAGTCTTTTTATCATGATTTTTTTTATTAGGGCTTCATTTTCTTGTAAGAATAGTTTTTTTCGGTGATGGTTGTGAAAACACCTGAGGAAATAATCAACTTGTTGTTTTTCAGTTTAAATTATAGATATTTGTCATAAAAGATTTTAGTTTTTTGAACTTTGATTTGATAGGCGGAACAAATTAAATGCGCATTACTGTTAAAATATTATTGTTAAGTTGGTTTTTATTTCAGCATTGTAAGTTACTAGGCTTCACATTTTAAGTTACGGTACTTCGTATTGTAAGGTCATAAAGGAATCGCATCCTATTGCAATAGGCTTCCTATTGCAATTTACTAGGCTTCACATTCTAAGGTACTAGGCTTCACATTGTAAGTTACTATACTTTGTATTGTAAGGTCATAAAAAATCGCATGGTAAGACTTCACATTGTAATCAACATCTTTACAAGGCTTCCTATTGTAATTTACTAGGCTTCACATTCTAAGGTACTAGGCTTCACATTGTAAGTTACTATACTTCGTATTGTAAGGTCATAAAATTTTTCGCATGGTAAGACTTCACATTGTAAGGTACAAGGCTTCCTATTGTAATTTACTAGGCTTCACATTCTAAGGTACTAGGCTTCACATTGTAAGTTACTATACTTCTTATTGTAAAGTCATAAAGGAATCACATGGTAAGACTTCACATTGTAAGGTACAAGGCTTCCTATTGTAATTTACTAGGCTTCACATTCTAACATACTAGGCTTCACATTCTAAGGTACTAGGCTTCACATTATAAAGTACCAGGACTCACATTGCAAGGTACTAGGCCATAAATTCTTCAATGGGATTGTGTTGTAGATTTAGTGTTAAATAGAAAAATCATGAGAAACTTAATAAAATTCAGCGGCCTGATAGACAATTGTCTCGTGATCTCACCTTTGGTACCACAGGCTAAAGGTTGGAATCCTACTAGGGGACATGGATGTTTATTAGTGCCTTGAAACCTTTTAATACTACTTAAATTTATAGACTAAACTTGTGCTTTTGTAATATAATTCGGCTTGATTGCTGAGGTGTTGCCTATTTTTGCTCAAATAAATAATTGCTTTTCGAAAACTTTCTGGAAGGCATTTTTACTTCATAAATTATTGCTAATGCAAAACCTGTTGGTCAATTGGCTAACGCTCTGACCTTTGGTACCACAAGCTTCAGGTTCGAATATTGTCGATGGCATGGATGTTTGTTAATAGTTCGGAATCCAAGTTTGTAAAGTGTAGGTTCCGGTCTAATTTGCAAAAGTTTTCGCAAATGACCGTAGAGCCGCAAACCAAACCAAACCTACTAAAATACACTCATATTACAACAAAAGTAATCATTTCAATCTTCGTTTATGAATCATCATAAGAGCCATTGGTTCAGAAAGTAAATGCTATTTTACTGTTAACAAATTATTATATTAAATTGGTTTTTATTTTAAGGTATTGTAAGGTACTAGGTTTCAAAATGTAATTTGGGTACTAGGCTTCACATTTGACCGGTACTGGGCTTCACATTATTTTGTAAGGTACTTAGGCTTCACGTTGCTAAAGTAAACAATTTCACATTAGATTACTAGGCTTCACATTGTAATCAATGATACTAGTCATAAAATCCTTTAATAATATTTTTACCTTTTAGTGTTAAGTAGAAGGATCCATGGGAGGCCTACTAAAATACAGCGGCCTGAAGGATAATTGGCTACGATCTGGCCTTCGGTACCAAGGCTATTCAGTTAGATTCTGACTCTTTTGACATGGATGTTTGTTAGTTGTTTGTAATCCCACATTAAACTGTAGGTTCCGGTCTAATTATCTCAAAAGTGTGCACATAATGACCGTAGAGCGACAAACCAAATCTACTAAAATACACTTTCATTACAATACAACTAATAATTTCAATCTTCATTCATGAATTCTCTGAAAAGCTTTTCTTTTTGCAGATATATCGGGTTAACTTCTAGTATATATGTGGATATAAATAAAATAATCAGTTTCATTATTAAATATTACCATGCACACGAGACAGTTTAACATAAAAATAACATAATCAGTGATAAATTACTGAATATTTTGCTGATTTAAACAATTTAATGTTAACATCGTTATACTGAAGTAAACAATTATAATTAGATTTTCCCAATTCACTTGATTAATCAATGTAAAACACAATCAGAGAAATACTATTATTTATTTTTTTTTTTTACAATCTTAGTAAATAATGAATGTAATTGTTATTCCCAAGAATTATTCACTCTGAACAGAAGATATGTCCCTTTATCGACATTTGTTAGTGAGTTTGATTTTTAAAATATCCATTAAATAGTTCCTTTAAGTACTTTTTAATTAGAAGTTCCAAAAATATTATTATTACCTCTATTATCCTTTTTAATGGCGCACGGTACTGAATAAAACGATGCTGAATAAAAGATGCTGGAGCATATTTGCTGGAGAGGATAATGAATATAAATGCAAGGAATTTAAAAAGATGTTTTAATCTTTTTATTTCATTTTTCTTTTTTTTTTTTTTTTTTTTTTAATAGTGCTTTATTTTCTTGTAAGGATATTTTTTTTTGATGATGATAGTTATGAAAAGACCCAAAGAAATAATCTGCTTGCTGATTTTCAATTCAAAATAAAGATATTTGTCATAAAGACTTTAGTTTTAGCATTGATTTGAAAGGTAGAGCAAATTAAATGCATTTTACTATGAAGATATTATTATTAAATTGTTTTTTATCCGTGAAATAAGGTTTTAAAATTTAATTTAATTTGCTCAAGTTTCATTTTTATAAAAAAAAGTTGATTTTTAATTATCGTGTTCTTATGATGTTGTAGATAATGAGAGATTAACATTGTGTTGTGATGAAATTTTTTTTTAAATTTTCTTCGCATAAATCGACATAAATCAAAATATTTATTCAACTTATATCTTATTAAACTTGAACATCTTATTTTTTAGAATGGTTTTCTATTGTTTGCTTAAATGTAAAATATTATATTAAAAATTCTTATTATTCAAAATGTTTATTTTGTATTACGGGTAAAATGTAATATGGCCTTAAATATCTATTTAACCAGTTTATTTTTCCATTTACTATATGAAAATATAAATGTCTCTTTAGGGCTAAATTTTTATATTTTTTTTTTCATAAATTTTGAATCTATTAGCAAAGCGTATTGTTAAATTTAATTAAATTCTACATAAAAGTTTTTATTCTATTTAGCAGATAATGAAATATATTTGTTAGGATATGTAATTAATATTCATTAATTGAAATTGAAATGTTAACAAACGTGATGGCTTAAACATTTATCAAGTGTGAAGTGTATTTAATTTCCGACATGGATATTCATAATGTTGATCTCTAGCCCATACTAAACGTAAGTTATAGTTAAATCTCTCATATTTATACTCTC
>BPLR01019121.1:0-113430 GCA_021605095.1 Caerostris extrusa | reverse complement strand
CTTAGGGAAAGGGAATTTTCTCTTCAACTTGTAGGGAAGATTGTACACCGGATGCGTTTAATTACTGTAGTGTGCTGTGTTTCCACATTTACTGTGAACCGTCATTGTGCTGCAGTTTTTAAATAATATCTGCATTGGTATCGTTTATTTTATATCATTTCTTTCTTTTATTATAATTTATTAGTTAATTAGCGTTTTAAGGAATAATTTTGTTTACATATTTAATTGCTGTATTCTTAATTGTTCTGCTTTGTGTCGCCATTTTCTCGATAGCTTTAATGTGCTGCGGTTCTTTAAAATAATTTCTTAATTTATATTATTTAATTCATGTAATTTATTTTTATTTTATTATAACTTCTTAGAATGGGCTGGGAGAAATAGAGTGCGGCGAGTGCTTTTTCAAGGAGGAACGGTGCACACAATTCCTCCTCCCAGACGTCCGTATTCGAAATCAGAGAGTTACCCAATAATGAACCGCCCGGTGTTTACACCACGTGACTCGCCACATATGACGTCATTTGGCCAGCTAGGCCTGTTTATCTTGAATTATATAGCTCATAGTTGTGTTGCTTTATGATTATATTTAAAATGTAACTACCCATTTTGCAGTATAAGAGATAAATTTTTATACCATTGTATAAATTTAAAATTTACATTTAAAACAAATTTGAATTTTATGATTATAGTCCATACAATGTTAGTCTTATATTTTTTTTTTAAAATATATCTTGTTTAAAAATAAATGAACGAATTTATTTATTTATGGCTATCAATATAAATTTTAATTTGCAATCAAGATGATGTGCTATAATAAATACGGGCTAGTATTAATCTTGTAGAATACTGAATAAAATTGCAATCATTAAAAACGAACAATTGCATAATTTACTGTATAGAGATTCACATGATTAAAAAATAAATAAATAAACATTTTGAAAAGTTTATTACTCGTGTAAAGCATTTGTAGAAAAATTTATTACGAAGTTTAAAAAGAGTCTTGGTGAATATTTGAAAGTTTACTAGGAAAGACAAAGAAATGAAAAGAAATTTTAAAAACATGAACATTTAAATTTCTAAAATGTGTCTATTTTAGACAATGAAAAGAGAAAAGCACTAAAATTTCAATTTAATGATTTTAATATTGTATATTGATCTGAAGAACACAAAAATAAGATTTTTTTTTTTAGTGCACGAGTTAAAATAATCATAGAAATACAGCATAGAGTAAACTGTGGATGCAATTTAGCAAAACGATGAAAAGGACGCCAAAAAAAAAAAAAAAAAACCTAAATAAATGAAAATAGATAATAATAAATGTCAAATAGAATGTGTATCAAGACATAGATATTGCCCAATTATTTTAATATTGCATCTTAAATATTTTAACAATATATAATTTTTGTATGATTAAAATAAAGGAACTATTATTCTTTTTTAAGCACACCATTCAGATGGGGTGAAAAAGAACAATAATTAGACTGGTACAAGATATATGTTTTTCTAACTTTTAGTGTAGGTGCCATCAGACTATTCTCAGTTAGTCAATCTAGTAATAAAAATATGCATATATAAATATTAAGAACATATTAAATTTTAAATAAAGACAATGCCTAGAAAAATAGATATGGTGGTTTTCAAGTGATTTATAAAGGTAGAAAAATACATATATTATTTTGAAATATAAGTGTGGGAATTTTTCATTTTCTTTTGTTTTAGCTTTAGAAAATTTTTTACTAATTAACTAGATTTATTAATTGTTTAAGACTAATTTATATATATATGTATTGAAAAACTAAATTGAATTATAATAAGATCTGGCATTTACCAAATTAAAAAAAAAAAAAATATGATTTTTTTTTTTAAGTATCTATATTAAAAGAATTGGTTCCAGTAACACAAAATTAAACTGCATTCTAATGCTAATGAAATAATTTGATTTGAGATTAAAGAATAATTTTTGAATACAGATAAAGGACACAAACATCCAAGAGTTAACCACAAATTTGGTTTTATTATGTGAAATACATGCTGAAACAGTACTGACTACCCTGCCAGATCCTTACTTTATTTGCAATTAGCTTCGGATTTATTTGCTGTCAATTGAATGACCAAATACAGTGTTTGCAAAAATTTTAATGTTTTACACTTCTTGTTTGGTATGTATCCAAAATTTATTTTGTATTTGCATTAGTTTTCTCTTCCTATATAACTTTGTCATGCTTCATTAATTGATCTGAATCTAGTTCAACATTTCATATAAAATGAAATTCCTTTAATCGAAAAAAAATAATTTTTGTCACCCGAGATCATAAAATTAGAAGATACTTAGGCAAAAGAAGGAAAAAATAATAATAACAACATTTAGACTATATTAGCCTTACCTACAATTTTGCACTACCACTTTTTTTTTAATAATATGCAATATTTTTATTGCTGTTGTATTCATCTAAAATATTAATGAGTTTTTTAATTATAAATAAGGTTTATTTTTCAAAAAAAGAGATGTCTGCTTATTTTTAAATATTATCTATAAAATATGCCATTATCATTTGGCAAGAAAACAAAAAACCTTTTTTAATTGCCTTAACGTTTTTATTTTCTTTAAAATATTCTCTGTTAAGAATTAAAAAGTTTTCTAAAATTTAAATTCCATTAAATACTTAGGGACCATTTTTTTTTTTTTTTTTGTCTCAGCTAGAAAAGATAACATTTCTATCTATTAAAATTTATTTATGAAAATTAAAAGAAAACTTACAACAATATTACATATTAATATCACTCTATTAAAGAATGTTGCATTTAAATTTATAACTATTTTAAGAACGAAGCAACTTTCTTACTTCACAAATGCATCAAATACTGATAAATTACATTTTGTGTTGCATCTATGGAAATTAGAGAACTAGATATTTGCATAAATTAATTTTATTTCAAAAGTTTTCAGTTTTATACACATTACAAGGAAGTTGAATGATCAGCATGATAAACCAGAATAATTTATAAGATGAATTTCTAATATTCCAAAAAAAAAAAAAAAAAAATTCGAAATTAGAAGATTTATTATATTTTAAATCCTCCGACATATGACACGTCTTATCAAATGCTTGTATTATCGGCAAGTCGTTCATCGTAGTTTATGGAGTTTAATATACACCGAAAAGGCAATTCATCAATTTGAAAACTAAGTATACAATATGCTAAGTGTTCCATGTCCGCATCCATTGACATCTTTAAGATTGACACAAATTAACGAAGTTTAATTATAAATGAACTCTACTTATTGCTTTGAGATAGTGCCTTTTTACTTAGCACGCTGCTGAAGTTTTGTTATGCTCCCATGTTTCATGTCTCTGTGTATCGCGCTAAAGAGAAGGCGGTTAAAGTTAAAGAATGAGTAGGGAAAATTTCCCTACATCTTCGATTACAAAAATTAATCATTTTAACACTGCACCTGCATTGATCACAATTTCAGTGATCAGACTGCGGGTTTTTCAAAATTCGCTTATTCTTAAAATTAGAAGCGCATCTGTTCATTTTGTAACAGTATTTTTGCATAAAGATCCGAAACAATCCTGAATGACTTTAAAAAAAACTTTCAGAAAACTTCTTTCTAATTACTAACGTAATTAATAATTCTCCTATCATTAATTTTCTGCAATACAATCACCACAAGCCTATTTCTAAATTTACAGAGGATTTTACTTTCCTAATTTCTTTTTCTTCTTTAATTAATTTTGCAACTGTATTTAATTTTAATAAATTTATACATTAATTTTGTAATCGGACTTAGAGGGAAATTTTCCCTATTAATTCTTTAACTTTAACCACCTTCCCTTTAGCGCGAAAAAGAGAGATATCAAACATTGCAGCATGATGAAACTGCAGCAGCGTGCATGAATCGCAAGCTTACTAGAAACAATTTGAAAGCGACAAGTTCATTTATTATTAAACTTCGTTAATTTGTGCCAATCTTCTAGATTTCAATGGATCCAGGCATTGAACACTTTGCATATTGTATATTTACTTTTCAATCGGATGATTTGCCTTTTCAGTGTATATTAGATTCCATAAGCTACGACGAACGACTTGTAGTAATACGAGTATTTGATACGATGATTGATGTGACGGAAATTTATGGAGACATTTTTGATGAATATTTTAATAAAACATTTAATGAAAACAACGAAGTTCTATATTCAAGAAAAAAATTTGCTGAATTCGTTTTGGGAAGGTGTCTTAATTTTTGCACATCTCCGTCGTTTTTTAATTTCTTAATAGTTTTTTTATTTATGAAGCGTCTTCTTAAAAGTCAGCATGATTGCTTTTTGGTTTTTCAAATATTGACCAAATGCCTGTGTTTTATATATAATAAAAGATATGTCGGATATTTCGAACAAAACGGAGGTCTGGTCGCAATGGGGAAGTATCTTAATGAGATAAAAGATTTTTCGAATTTTATTCTCGAAAATGAGGATTCGGAAGATATGTTAATTCTATCCCCACAAAATGTAAGTGATATCGTAGACGCGTTTGATAAATATGATAGGTATTATCAAATGGATGAATTTGAGGTGAATTATTTGTATGAATTTTATTTCAATGGGGTAGTCGTGGAAGTCAAAGACAATCTTAAGTTATTGGAATTACCCATGTCTTTAGATATTGCAGAAGAAACTAGAAAACTAGAATTTATTTTGAATGGCCCTAAAATGGAGCAAAATTCAAATATTTTAGATGAAGATAGTAAAATAGAATATCTGATAGATGATCTTTGCATCAATGAATATGAAATAATAGCTGGAATTAAAAAGACGTGTTCTTATTGCGGGGAAAAATGTTTTAAATATCTGTTGTTTCAATTACATAAAAGAATTTTGTGTATTGAAGAAGAACAACAAATGGAACACTAATGGATGTAAGCTTAATTATACCCATCAAATTCAAGGACATTTTTTTTTTTCAATAAACGATAACTGCAAATTTAAACACAAGCCCTTCGATTCATTGTAAATTACTCTTTACAGAAAGTTTATTCCTGCTTGGTGATTTTTTTTTTTTTTTAATAACAGTACATATTTTTTTGAAGCTGAAAATGATATTACATTCTAATTCTGTTGCGGTTGTAGTATTTCAATATAATATTGAACATTTTGTTAATGCTACATAACATCTTGAGTTATTATAATAGCTGGTAATCGGCCTATTAATGAATAGAGCAATTATTCATTAGACTATGCTTGGTGTTAAAAATTATGCAATAATGTATTGTTATAATAATAATATATAATATAACATTTCTTCATTTAAATGTGTGTATAGAATTAATGTCTAAAAGATGTTGATGCATTTTATCAAAAATTTTAAATTTATATATCTGAGCATTAGTATTTGTTTTACTAATCACTTAGTATTGAATCAGTATTTTTTTAAATTTTCTACATAAAATGGAATAAAATAAAATAAATCTTCTAATTTGGAATATTTTTTGCTATGATTAATTACTTAGAAATTCATCTTATAAATTATTTTAGTTTGTCATGCTGATCATTCAACTTCCTTGTAATGTGTATAAAACTGAAAACTTTTGAAATAAAATTAATTTATGCAAATATCTAGTTCTCTAATTTCCATAGATGCAACACAAAATGGAATTTATGAGTATTTGATGCATTTGTGAAGTATGAAAGTTGCTTCGTTCTTAAAATAGTTATGAATTTAAATGCAACATTTTTAATATAGTGACATTAATATATAATACTGTAATAAGTTTTCTTTTAATTTTCATAAATAAATTTTAATATACAGAAAGGTCATCTTTTCTAGCTGAGACAACAAAAAAAAAAAAAAAAAAAAAAATGGTCCTTAAGTATTTAATGAAATTTAGATTTTAGAAAACTTTAATTCTTAACAGAGAATATTTTAAATAAAATAAAAATGTTAAGGCAATAAAAAAAAGGTTTTTTGTTTTTTGTCAAATGAGTTATATTTTGTAGATAATATTTAAAAATAAGAAGACATCTCTTTTTTTTGAATAATAAACCCTGTTATTACAAAACTCATTAATATTTTAAATGAATATAACAGCAATAAGAATATTGCATATTATTAAAGAAAAAAAGTGGTAGTGCAAAATTGTGGGTAAGGCTAATATAGTCTAAATATTGTTATTATTATTTTTTCCTTCTTTTGCCTAAGTATCTTGTAATTTTATGATCTCATGTGGCAAAATTATTCATTTCTCGATTAAAGGAATTTCATTTTTATATGAAATGTAACTAGATTCAGATCAATTTATGAAGCATAACAAAGTTATATAGATAGAGAAAATAATGCAAATACAAAATAAATTTTGGATTCATATCAAACAGGAAGTGTGAAACATTAAAATTTTTGTGAACATTGCATTTGATCATTCAATCGACAGCAAGTCAATTGTTCGTTTTTCATGATTGTAATTTTGTTCAGGATTCTAACCCATATGTATTATAGCACATCATCTTGATTGCAAATTAAAATTTATATTGATAGCCATCAATAAATTCATTCATTATGAATTCTGTCATTTATTTTTAAACAAGATATATTTTAAAAAATATAAGACTACCATTGTATGGGCTATAATGATAAAATTTAAATTTGTTTTAAATGTATTAAACTTATCCAAAAGAATTAAATAATGGTATAAAAATTTGTCTCTTATACTGCAAAAAGTGGCGTCACATTTTAAATATAATCATAAAAAGCAACACAAATATGAGATATATAATTACAGATAAATAGGATTTATATTTCAAATTCTATAATTATTTTGATACATTTGAAAATAATTAACATAATTCTATATATGAAGAATTATGTTAAAAAGGGGGAAAAACATGTAGTTTAAAATTTGTTGTTTAGTTAATATCATTAAATAAATTTATTTTAAAATATTCATTTAAATACATTTTTTGTCTTAAATATTTAAAAAAAAATATTAATTGTAATTCAAGTCATATTTTATTTGCAATTTTTGTTGTATTTAAGAAGCATTTTAATTCATGTGCATATGAAAATTAAATCAATTCAACAAAATTTGAAATTGTTTTAACTTTTCATAATACATTATGTAAATATCAAGCTGTACATCCACTATATACTCGTCTAAATTATATTTGTCTTGAGATTTAAAATGATTGTGCTGTATCATATTCAGAAATCCATTCATTTTGTAGTATATGTTTTTTTTTAATTTAATGATGCAGTATTCATAATTGAGAAAGGACATTGTCCATGCAGGCCCCAGTTATTTTGACTGGCTAAATAGAAATGTATGTCAGCAAAACCAATTTTCTATCTAAAGACATAATGAATAATGTAATAAACATAATAAAATTCATATGAAAAAATATAAATTCATACGTTTTTCTTGAACTGAACACATGATAATATGAAAACACACACAAATATAACAATCAATCATTTAATTACCAATTTAAAATGAAATAAGTATTAATATTCAACTACTTAATGTAAATTGAAATGTTTTGCTATAAAATATAAAGTTAGAATAAAATAATATGTATCAAATAAAGCAAAATTAAATCACAAATATTTTTAGATGTATTTTTTTTTTTGTATGTATTTTCCATATGACCAATATATGTAAATTTATACTTTTTTTTTTCAACTGAATGCATTTCTTGATAATAAGAGAACATTCACATACAAAACATAATAATCAATAATTAAATTACCAATTTAAAATGAAATAATTATTGATATTCAACTACTCAATATAAATTAACAATTTTTGCAATAAAATGTAAAGTTAAAGTAAAAAAAAATGTGCCAAATACAACTAAATTAAACAATATAGATGTGTCACAAACTCCAAAATAAAATAGATTTTATGTAACCAGTACAGACCCATTGTAAAGAATTCGTTTAAAGTTTTAATTATTAATTGTGCACCGAGGATTGAAACTGGCTTATTCAGTTAAATTCGTGATCTTGAAAGTTTTCTTGTTTGACGCATCATCACAAGAGAAGAATCTATTTGTCATTGCTCAACAAACTAGTACCGATGAAATTTTTAGCAAATTTCTTTTTTCAACATTTTTAAAGTAAAATGAAGAACCTTTTTTTTTTTTTTTAAAATTATGATAGAATAATTAGTTTTCTACTGTCATTTTTTGAGCCTACTCTCACTAAATTTAACTTGCACTAAAACTGCATTAGGAAACAAAACATATGAGCCTCAAATGAATTTTTGGCTCAGATTTATCAGATTCCTCATACTCTATAGTGACATATGAAATGAGTATATCTTTAAAGAGCCATTTAATGATGAATTGAATATTCAATTAGAGTCAAAGCATAATAAGCATGAGAATAAAGACATTATGCATACAACACCATCAATTAATCTTTTATGCTTTATATTAATTAATAAATTGAACTTATTTAAAAATCTACACGTAGTATAGGTTTTCTAATTTTGGTCACAATAAACGGAATTGAAATTCTTGGCGCAAACCCAGATCAAGATTTAAAATTTCTAAAAATACCAAAAGTATCCATTGCGGTATTATTTGCAGCATATAGTTTATAGTCACTAATAAAGTAGTGTTTAGAAGTAAAAGGAATAAGACTTGCATCCGCTCCACTATCAACCAGAAAGCGTAAACCCGTTTTTTTTTTTTTTTTTTTTTTTTGTTTTGTTTTTTGTCGTTGGTAAATAGATGGAATTGACGGCAATGTTTTGTATTTTGAGCAGCAGAGTCTGCCACTGATTCTGGTTTTTCGAAGGATTATTTTTCCATGCACGGAGCTTTGCACTTATCAGGAAAACTTTTTCCGAAAACGAAAATGGTAATAACAGTATTTGCCAGATTATAATAGAAGATCCTAATGCGATCCCTAAGAAAAGTATCGACCTCTATTTCTTGATTGGGAACGAGAGTTCCTTGTGACACTCAATTTTTCAAGTTTATTATCCAAAGATGCAATTTGTTGTCTTAACTCAGTTATGGCATCTGACCTCATGAAAATTATTGCTTGCGCAGTAAAGTTCTTGTTTTGGTTGCATTTCAATAATACGATCTGCCATTAATGCCAGTTTCTCAATTCCTTCATCATTAACTAGTAAAAATATTCCGCACGGAATCAGGCATTTTTTTGTAGAAATAACGATTTTTAGCACCTTATCAGTAATTTCATCAGTAGCCAGGTTTCTCATTTTTGTAAAAGTTGACTGGGTTTAAGATCTCCCAAGTCAACTCCTGTAAGTAGTCTCCGAAGAAGTTTATTTTCGCTTTCTTTTAAAAGTATTCAGCAAACTTTCTTTTTAGCAGCGGTATATTTGTTCTATTATCATCATTTATAATGTCCCACAAACTTTCAACAAATTTCGGTTCTAATTGCGAAACTAAGTAATTGAACTGTGCTTCAACTTTGAAAGAACCATATTCAGGTTTTTCTGCCCAAAAGGGAGGTATTTTTACACTTACCCGCGCTATTTCATCTTGTTTCGCCGATCCATTAGTTTCAGTCATTTTGTAAATAATTCACGGGTCACCAAGTATGTGGCGGCTTGTAAAGGTTGCTTAGTGTTATAAAAATCCAGATGGCAAAAAAAAAACGGATAATCAATTTTCACATTTACAACATCTTTATTCCTTTCTAGCGCCAGCTACGTTCTGTTTTCATTCTACGGAGAAATCTCAAAAGTGTTTACAGTGAAAGTAGAAGATAGTTATTTTTTTTTTTTTTACTCCATTTTTCCATCAATAGGTGTCGCTACACACACTCATCAATAAATTTTCTAAATTAACTTTGTCAAAACAAACTTCTTTTCTCTACAAACATGTTCTTAGGCCTATCCTTTACTTACGCTGCCCCTATCTGGGGTCTAGCTGAGCACAATCTAACAAGGAATCTGTACAAATTATTCAAAACAAACTTTTTCGTATCATCACAGGTGCACCCTGGTTTGTCTCGCAACTCTACAATTCATCAAGATTTAAAAATTGATTCTATGGGCAACTATATTACAAAAACTTTCTAGAAATTTCTTCAATACCATTACTAACCATGAAAACCCCTCTCATTAAGGCACTAACTATATTTTTACGCAATTGAATGGAAAATACAAGTATCCTTTCTCTACTTCTAAATGGAATCGGAGCCTCAAACCACCATAATTTCCTGTTCACTTATTTATTTTTTTTTCACTTTTAATTACTTCCAATCTTTATTCCAATATTAATTCGCATTCATCTCCCCATTTTTATTCGAATGTTTCCCCTCCTCCGTTTTCTTTCCCCCATCGCTTTTTAGAAATTTTACTTCAACGTATATTCTTTCCTACTCTATAAGTTTTTATTACCTCCAAACAAACTGACAGTAACACTTCGTTCCTCTCCAACGTGCTTTCTCCCTTTGACCTTGGCTTTAATGAGCCTTTTGGACGTTATAATTTATTTCCTCCACTCAAATTTATATCTTTTCCCCTCCTATCTCTTTTGAGTTCTTCGCCATTGCAGATGATTTTACTATATATATACACTCCTTGCTGTTTGATATATATTTTTCTGCTTTTTGCTCCATTGATCTCTCTGCTCTTTGCTGATCATACATTTTCTCTGCTCTTTGCTGATCATACATTTCATGTTACGTTTTATCACTGATGATTTACTTTTTTTTTTTTTTTTTGTTCTCTCAATTCATACGATTACTGTTATATATTCATCATGACTTTTCTTTCCTACTGCCATCACATAACATTGAGTAGATGAACCTTGCTTCGCGTTCAGGCACTCGACCGCTTTATTCAACTTAGTAGTAGGTTTTAGTATTTTAAAAAGTGTTAAAATATACTGTTTGATTGATGTTTTAATTATTAATCGGGATTGCACTCGAACAAAGTTAGGCTTAGTTATTTACTCCAAGTATTGGTGTTTGTTTTTTAATTATTCCCCTGTAAATTGATTATCTAAATAATTCTAATAAAAGTATTATATTTAGTAACACAAATTGATTGTTGTTAATTGAAAACGCAAGGTTTTGTGTTGTAAATCAATCATCGTTTCATTATAGCATACTATTTTTTCATTTCTTTTCTTATCCCATTTTTTATAAATTAAGAATTATACATATATTTATATTATTCTAAATGTAGTACAACTTTTCGATTATACTCTTGGTAGCTATATTGAAACACAGATGTTTCCATTTACCTGTTATAAATCTGCTATATCAAAATGATTATCATAATGAAGGCATATTGTTTTATTAGAGTTTATTCTTAACTACTTTTTAAAATATATTTTTAAAAAAGAATTCATTAGAGCATTTATCTCATTAGTAGCGTGTAATGTTTCATTATCTTATTTATGTAACTTCATTAACCATTAGATATAGATTAATAATTTGAAATACTGTAAGATTTTGGTGTTCTTGCATTATCTGGATACATTTATTCACTGAATATTAAGGTCATAAAATTGTTGCCAAACATAAAACGAAGAACAATGCAAATATTAAATAAATATTTCAATACATTTTTAATTTCACAGTAATTGAAAAGATATGACATAAACATCAACCTGACACTGTTCACTGTTTATGAACGTGAAACCAGTTCACTCTGACAAAACGCTAGAAAGGCAATAGCTCTACGGCTATGCCTACGGACAAGCTACCTGTTGAGGCAGAGCTGGTAGATGCATTAAAGATCGATTATTTTCAAAACTTTTTGAAGACTGTGATCATCTGCAAAATATTCTGCAACAGCTAATTTGTCATACTGGAACCACCTAACAATACCGTAAAACCCATCTTGCCAAATTTCACTTACACAACAACAATTTCACGTCGACAACAACTTCGCATTCATTTTACAGATTTTTAAAACTTCTTACAAGACCACATAAGTTAACTCGAGTCGGAAATAAATGTTGCGAACAATGTTATGTTGCCATTGCGATTTATTACCATTCCATTTTATCCCATAAGCACTCAACTTGTGCATAGTATGGTTTGTGTAGATATTATAGTTTCGGATGCAATTAGGGGTTTAATTCAATGTTTATGTAAATTCGCTTTGTGATTGGATGCTGTTATCATGTGAGGTTTTTATCCCAGTATAGGCGGATGAGGTAAAGGAATACAGTGATTAAAATACAGTTGTTAGCGTTCGTGCTAATAACTCTTGGGTCTCGAAAATTTAACATCTATCAGGCGCTAATTCACCATCGTCATTTCTTTCATACACAAACACTCCACCCTTTTGACACTTTGAATTTTCTTTTAATTTTATTTTTTGCCTTTTTTAATTCCTTCTATTAGCACACACTCTCCCTATATATATCTTGTTGAAATTTTCAATCATTATTAAAATATTTTTCATTCTTCCACTCAAGTTCAAATACATTTTTTTTTTTGAACTTGTACTGATGACATCTAATGTCAATACAGTTTTTTTCAAACATTAATTCAGTAATTAAATTTAATTTTTTGTTTAATAGGACAATATATTTTAATATATAGCATGATAAATAATAAAAACGTTAACAATTAAAATTTTTTGTCTTTTTTCATTTTTAAAAAAATTATTAAAAATTAGAAGTTTGCAGAATAAAGATATTATTTAGCTTCTTTATAGGGTGACCAGAAAAAGTAATGGCGTTTTTTTTTTAACTATAAGATCAAATAAATTTTTAACCATTTTTTATTTTTAATCAATGATGTGATTAACCTAGTAATCGTAACCTTTTGCCATCTTCTGTGCGAATTTTTAATCTCTTATCGATAAAAATAAATTGGTTTTATTAAAATATATTGAGCTGGCAGTTTAGATATCATTCAAATTTTTGTCACATAGAAAATGTTGTAGTGATCTGAATAAATGGAAATCCGATGGTGCAATGTCGGGGCAGTATTGTGGGTATTAAGGCAGTACCTCCCACCCAAATTCATTAATTTTTCAATTTTTCTATTAGCTTACACTCTCCCTATATATATATATATTGTTCAAATTTTCAATCGTTCATAAAATACTTAATTCAGCCACTCAAGTTCAAATACATTTTTTAAACTTTTAGTAGATGACACTTGATGTCAATACGGCTTTTTTCAGGTATTAATTAATTCATTAATTAAATTAAATTAATTAATTTTAGCTTTTTTTAGATTTAAGTTGCATATATCTACCAATAGATGGAGCCAGATAAACATAAAAAAAAAAATGAATGAAAATTATTTATAAAGGACTTTCTGCAATAAAGTGAAAAAAAGTAGGAATTGACTTTAAAATTTTTTTTTTTTTATATATTACTTGTTTCAAATATTTACGGTTTGCTTAACTTTACTTTAAAATCTATCTTTAATATACTTTTACTTTCTTTTATTTACTTTAGACTGTACCTTTAATACTTACTTGGTTTGTTCAATCAGGTATCTTGCGTAGACCTTGTTATTTGACTTAAATAATATCTTTTCTTTCATTTTCCTCACCAGTCAGTTTGTAATTTTCGGAATTCCTTGGCCCCGCAGGGGCCTAACTCCTGTCTGAAAAAGTAGGAAGCATGGTAGGTAAAGTTCATGAAATAAAAGTCAAAGCAGCAAGTGACCAAGGTCTGTCCCAGTTCAAAGTAAGTTTAAAAGAGCAACGGGAAAAAATATATATAAATATATATATATATTTTAATAATATAATTATATATATAAAAAAAGCTTTTAAAATAAAGCAAAAATAAGAAACCAATTAAGAATACACCACAGAATGGAGTTGCAGCTGCTAGAAATGCTGACTAAAGGAACAAGTCAGGGTCGAACCTGCCGCCAACAGCAGCAGCAGCGACGCTCCTGACGACTGAGCCAGTTCATCTAGGGTAGTTGCAAGTTATGTAAGACCGCCCTCGGGCGTTTAGCATTCTCCGGCAAAGATAAATCGTATCTCGGAAGATTACGAATTTCCTTGTTCGGGATATGGTCAAGATTTGCATACAAATTTTCCGCCAGTTTGAGCATAAAATTTTGAATAGAAGGGAGGGCAAGACTATGACGAATGTCATCATTTCTAAAGTACCAAGGAGAATTTGTGATCATGCGCAAAAGTTTATTTTCTAGAATTTTAATATAATTATTGTGGTATCTTGCAGCAGAGCCCCAAACCAGACTCGCATAACTTATGATGGGCCCCCATATAGTACATGTAGATTAGTAATTTATTATCAGTTGAGAGGGGGGGGATTCCTATTAATAAAAGGATAAAGCATGCGAAGATAGGTGTTAAATTTCTTTTTAACATGATTAATGTGATTAGCATAAGTTAATTTACTGTCAAGAAAAACTCCCAGATATTTAGCGTTAGTAGACTAAGTTATTTGTAGATTAAAGAAAAGAAGTTAGGGGGATTCTTCTCCTCGTGAATAGTACAGCCTCGGTTTTGTCAACATTAATTTTGATTTTCCATCTTGTGAGCCAAACTTCGAGGTGTGTGAAGTATTGGTGAAAGATATTTTGTAGATCTTGGATATTTTTTGTAGATGCAATAACCGCGGTGTCATCTGCGTAGATACCTAATTTAATGTGTGATATTTGTGGAATGTCATTTATGTAAATATTAAATAAAATTGAACCAATCAATGAGCCCTGTGGTACTGCATTAATATTTCTGTGTGATGAAAAGAGCTATTGACTTTAACTGTAAAGGTTCTATTGGTTAAGTAAGATTTAATGAGTAAAATTAAGTAAGTAGGAAATTTATAGGCAATTAATTTGTGTATAAGACCATCCATCCAGACTCTATCGAATGCTTTGGCTACATCTAGAAAAACAATGCCCGTTAATACTTTTTTGTTGAGTCCTTCAGAGATCATTTCCGTGATGCGAAGAAGTTGATGAGTGGTACTAAGTTTAGACGTGAAACCAAATTGTTGAATGATCATAATAGAATTTTTAGAAATGTGCTTTTTAATTTTTTGAGAATAACAAATTCAGTTAATTTACTAATAGTAGGAAGAAGAGAGATGGGTCTATAATTAATAGGATTAGAAGGATCCTTCCCCGGTTTGAGAATAGGCAAAACAATTGCTTCTTTCCAGGATTGTGGAAAGTATCCTAATTTAATAATAGCATTTATTTGTTTCGCTGTTCTACAAACAACAATGAAGGGCAGATTTTTTTAGAATTTTGTTAGTAATATTATCTGCACCAGGTGCTTTATTAATTTTTAGATTGTTAATATATTCATAAAGAGTAGAGACTTTAGTGTTAGTAAATTTATTTGGATCGGTTATTGATTTTAATGAAATGAAAGAATTACTAACAGTAGTATTAGTAGCAGGATTAGAAATGTTATTAATTTGGAACTGATCCTGAAGGCTATCCGAGCGAAGATTTGATTTATCAATATCATTATTAATAACCGTAGAAGTCGAACTTTTTTAAATTTGCAACTTTAATGTTGCTACCTTTTTAATTTCTTTATAGCCCGTCAAATAGAGCCATCAGCTGAATCCAGAGCCTGAATATGATTAGTCCACGAGGTTTGTGTGAATTCATAAATAGCTTTTCGAAGCTTGGCTTGAGCTCTAATGTAATTTTGTTTTGAAATCGGATCGCGGTCGATTTGCCATGTTTTACGGGCTCTATTTCTGTAGGCTGTTAAGTTAATTTTATTGGTTTTAATCGGTTTTGAGGAGTTAGTATAAGCAATGTGGATAAGATTAGTAATACGGTTGACCTCCGCGTCTATTACTACAGGGGAGTCAAGATCTAGTTTATCAGGAGGGGTTAGAAAGGATCTTTTTGAATTTAGACCAGTTAGTAGAAACATTGAGGGTTAGTTCAAGAGTTTGATAGGTGAGTGAAAAATTCAACATCACCGGATTATGATCAGAGAAGAGTTCAATGGAGAAAGGGACATGAAAATTATTAATTAGAGATCAATAGTGGAAGAGGAAAAATTATTGATCCTAGTAGGAGTGGGCGATGCAAAAATTTCAATACCGGATTGACTGGCAAGTTTAACAAGAGCTTTGCCCGTGCTGTCATCACGTTTGCATCTCCAGGATGTGTGATGCGCATTAAAATCACCACATAGGATCGAAGAGTTATTAATTTTTAGGATATTGGAAAGGTCATTAATTAGGTTAGTAGGGTTAATAGTACAAGGAACATAGATAGATGCAATGGAAATGTTGCTGAAGTGCGGAGTATTAATAGTAACTACAGTTGCCTGAATATCAGTAAGATTGGTAGGAGAAACGTTTGTGTGATTAATATTATTTTTAATAAAAATGGCTGTACCTCCACGAGGTCTGGGAGTTTGATTACCGTCATTCCTATAGAGTAAGTAATTCGGAATAAAAGGGATTCGATTGGGTGCAAGATGGGTTTCCTGTATTAGTATTAAATTAGGGTTATGGATATTAGTAATGTTAACTAAATCGTGTAATTTAGACATGATATCATTTGCGTTCCAATAACAAATTTTGAGCCCAGTAACCAGCACCACTACACTATGTGGAAGAAAGTGACGGACAAGACACTATAACGATTCCTCTTCTTCTTCAGCTGGCAAATTCTGCAGCTGGCAAATAGACCGTGATCTTTCGCCATAACGGCTGCACCGATGTTACTCACTTTGCATTACCCAGGGGCCGCTTGTAACTTGATGGTAAGCCACGGACGCAGAGTAACAATGCCCCGCAGCGCTCTACGATCCTATTAGCCTACAGCTTAAAGTGGATTCCGAACCACTACAACACCCATGGGCAAAGCCGGGATTTGAACCCGATACCTGTGATACCGAACGCCAGAGCGCTAGCCATTCGGCCATCAGGCCATACGACATAAACCCATATTTATTAAAATTAATAGGAGGTAGGGCCTCCTTTGGCTGCGATCACAGCTGCAACCCTTTTGGGCATGCTTTCCACTAAATTAGCCATAGTGACAAGAGGAATTTCCTTCTAAATATTTAACAGGAAGTTCCATAGTTCAGGCTTGCTTTTGGGGAGTGGGGTGCAGGCCCTCAACCGACGGTCCAATTCGTCCCAGAGATGTTCAATTGGGTTAAGATCAGGGCTCTGCGCCGGCCACTCCATGCGTTTAACGTTGTTGTTCACATACCAATCAAGAGTCCTCCTTGCAACATGGCATGTTGCGTTGTCGTCTTGATACCAGCAATCATCTGTACCGTACGTTGCCCACAAGGTAGAAAGGACATGATTGTCGAGAATATCACAGTATCTATCGGTATTCATCGCACCATCAACCTTCACCAGTGGGCCAGCCCCATACCAGGAAAAACAGGCCCATACCATCAGTCCTCCTCCACCAAACTTTACAGTTGGAACGACACACTCAGGCAAAAGCCGTTCTCCTGGTAAACGCCATACCCAAACACGTCCATAGGAACGGAAAAGGGTAAATCGTGACTCGTCACTCCAAAGGACGCGTTTCCAGTCATCCAGAGTCCAAGTACGGTGGTCTTTGGCCCATCGAAGGCGCGCTTTCTTGTTGGTTTTCGTAATCAAAGGCTTATGGGCCGCCGAACGTCCAGTGTTATGGGGCTCGATACGAAGAGTCTTGGCTGAAACGGCCACACCTGTGGCTTGTCTAAACTCATTAGCGATGTTATCCATGGATGTTTGACGTTTACTTCGAATCTCCCTGCCAAGCACCCGCCGGTCCCTGCTGGTGAGAACTGTAGGTCGTCCACTTCGGGGTTTGTTCTGACAGTGTCCCTCAGTCTTGTAGCGACACACAACACGCGCTACTGTTGATTTTGAGCAGTTACGGAGACGGGATATCTCCCGAATTGACACCTTGGCAAGATGCAATCCAACCAACACACCTTTCTCGAACTCAGACAACTCTTCCCGTGGTGGCAACTTGACAAAAAACAACTCTAGTCGACTCCACAGAGTGTTTATAGGATATGGCTGACACGTGATACCTATTATTGCGCATGTGTCAGCTGTATTGCCGACTTTTCTACTTTTCGAGGGTGTCCCGTCACTTTCTTCCAGATAGTGTATTATTTATTAGTAGCGCCATTTTCAAGGCAAGCAACCATAACTTGTAGTTTTTCCAGAGAAGAATTGCAATTAATTAATTTATTATAGATGTTTTCAACACTGCCAAGGAAGTTGAAAATGTTAATAAACTCGTTAAGAATGTAAAGAACTTTACCAGTACTATCGTTAATTACATTTAAATTTAAGTTATTGTCGTTGCGCTGATTTTCTGTGGCGGAGACCGGTGCTAGTCAGTGACGAGGAGTTCCCTGCGCCATACTAGCAAAGGAGACTCCCTCGGTGATTTTTTTGCTAATAAAGGCGTGCTTGGGAGGATCGGCGTCCTACAGACTGGCGCACGTGGCTTGGGGAATTAACCTTCCTCTCCAGAAGGGCAAAGAGTTTAAGGCTCCTGAGAGGTAACACACGGTAAAGATGCATTTCAAGAAATGCTAGTGATTGGGAAGAATGAAAGAAAGAACTGGTAACTGGCATACCAACGAGTATAATAGCCTTTAACCTCCTTATCTTAAAATATGATATTGAATTTGAATTTAGAATAAACTGTTTAATTAATGTTAGCACTATATTGAACAATAAAATTACTTCAACTTAAAATATGATCACTAAGAAAAGGATTGAAAAGCAATTAAAAATAAAAGAATTTTTAAACATAAAAGAATTTAAAAATTTGATTGAATTAGAAACTGGCTGACGATGCCACGAAAATGGTTCAAATTTCCAAAGGTTCTAGTTTTTCATGTTGCCCAAGGTATTTACACTCATGTCCATAAATTAAGGATAAGGAAGTTCAGTCAAAGAAACAGACAGAAGCAAAACGAATTTGACTTATTTGTAAAGTCTGTTTATTAAACAAAAGTTAAAGAGCAAAAAAGATGCTATATGTTTGACATAATTAATAAAAATTGCGATTTTTTACTCCCTGGAGCAAATTTCAAAAAAGAACCTATTTACAAAAAACAGTATAACATGGTTAGTATGATGGTTAATATGGAGTATGTCTCCCGGACGATGCAATACAGGCCTTACAACGCCTAGGCATGCTGAGTATCAAATTATCAATCTGATCTTGGGGAATATTACACCACTCATCAAGCAATCCCCTCCGAAGTTCCGGTTGACAGATGGGAGGGGATGCAATTCGTCGGCCAAGCATATCCCACACATGCTCTATTGGATTCAAGTCCGGTGAGTATGCTGGCCAATCCATACGGGTGATATCCTCAAATTGAAGGCATTCGTCTGCAATGTTTGCACGGTGAGGACGGGCGTTGTCATCCATAAACAGAATTAATTCAGCACCCATAGCGCCCCGAAACAAACGTACATGTTGTTCCAGAATGACATCCCGATAGATGAGGCCTGTCATCGTTACACTCTGAACATGCAGGTCAGTTCTGGAACCAAGAATAATTCCTCCCCAAACGAGCCATTCTGCACCACCGTAACGGGGTCGTTCAATGGTGTTCTCTTGGTGGTAACGGGTACCTGGCGCTCTCCATATGAAAGTCCGGCGAGAATCAGACTGCAAACTAAACCTGGACTCGTCGGAAAACATCACACAAGACCACTGTTGCGGTGTCCACAATGCATGCTCTCTACTCCAGGTTAATCGCAGGCGACAGTGAGTTGCGGTAAGTGGAACACATCTGACAGGCCTACGAGCATATAGACCAATGTGCCCTAAGCGTCTATACGCGGTCTGCCTTGAAACTGTCGTACCGGCAGCTGAAGAGAGCTGACGAGACAGGTCTGATGCTGTGCTCCGTCTGTTTCTTTTGGCAGTAACTGCTAAATACCGGTCCTCATTCGGCGTTGTAACTCGGGGGCGACCTGTGCTGTAACATCTACTCACATTCCCATCATCTTGGAATCGTTGCCAAAGCCTGGAGATGACACTCTGGGCGATTCCAAGTTCCTCGGATACTTCCAGCTGGGTACGTCCACATTCCAGTCGTCCGATAATTCTACCACTTAAAAATCATTCAAATGCTTCCTTTGTGCCATAACTATGCGGTTATTGCACTGAAAGGCTTTTAAAGCGCTTGTGAACAATTTTACTTCTTTGCCACCACTCGTTATATACCCCTCTCTTATACTCTCGTCATTGTGACGTACTATCGGCGCCATCTGGTGGTTTCCTGTAATTTGCATATCCTTCTTCAAGATGTGTGTGATAATTCTACAGGTGAAATTTTTATTTTAGAGTTCAATTTCTGTGTGATTCTGAATTATCCTTAATTTATGGACATGAGTGTATATTCCTTTACCAAGAGTGTGGGTTTGCCGAAAGGTGCGATACTTTCTAAAGGAAAAGTTTCCAAATGAATAGCGTACAGGCAGATTTGGATGAGTTGACTATGATTTTCCAGGGGATTATGTATTTTTTTTTTTTTAATTGAAAAAGTAATTTTGAAGATTGGAAACAATATACTATGGGGTGTGTTGTACGGCTATAGTTGTACCGTCTACGTAGTAGAGCAACGAACATTGAAGAAATTGACGTAGAGTGTGAAGCACTTCGGCTGCACAGTAGTCACTAGCTTCTGCCCTTGACTCAAAAGGTAGGGTACTTTTGGTAAAAGCTTATTAAGTAGTTATGCCATTTTTCTTAATTGCAATTAACAAATTAGAAAGACACGATAAGAAAAATTGCAAAACTAATTGAAGACAATTAAAACTAAAATTGCTTATCTATTTGCAATTGAGTCTTATAAAAAAGGAAAGTAGAGGTAATCAGCGCAGCCATCTCTCGACGAAAGTAGAATTTTAAGCCACACATTTAACGAAAGGCTGGAGTTAGTCTACGGTATGACGTAGAATTTTGACTAATTTTCAATTTTTGGAGTCATGGAATTAGAAATTTTGGAGTCATGGAATTCATGGAATTCAATTTTTGGAGTCATGGAATTTGGAGTCTATTAGAATTAGAAAAAAAGACAAATTCCTTCATGGTAGTTGCATCTGATTAATTTATAAGCTGGCACAGGCAAAAAGGTAATTGAAGGGCCCTCATGTCATCAGTGAAACTGTAGAGAATTGCCAGGGATTAGTAGCGTAATTGTTCACTTTCCTAAAAATTAATCATACTTGCAGAGTTTAGTCGAGATCTTGGAAATGCCAAGCATCTAGATATTCTACTCCTCTGCAATCATAGCAGGTAGAATCTATAATTTTTCATAGTAATATGCTCTTGCAATCCTTGAAATAGTACTTTTCGGCACACTTAAATCAACATGGTTTAATGCTACACTTCTTTGAACTGTGATGAAAATAGTCACAGGTAAAACACTGGGTGGCAAAGGCTTCTTGTTAAAATTTTCAACTTTGACGAAGATATATAGTAGTCGATTTACTATGAAATATGTCGTTGCTTGCCTCACAACGAGGTAAAATTAGCTTCCAGATAGGCAGTGGTTGCTTGGTGTTTGTCTTGATAAGCTAAGTTACTTTAATATCCTTAAATCCCGGATATTACGACCACGCGATTTGATTCCCAGCACCAGGTTAAAAATTATTTACCATCGCCCCTTAGCAGAACCGACCTTCGGAATCAGCTCTTCACGCTTCAGCCGGTAGATCGCAGTTGGGGGCCTCGTAAACTGCTAAATTTCCTCTTTTTGTCAGTTTTCGAGCAAAATGGCGAAGATATGCACGTGTTTTTTCTATCTCCCAGTATAATTATGAATAAAAATACGTTAGAAGTTATGTAATCATATTTTGTGTATCTTGAAGATATAATAGCTAGATTTTATTATGCATTTTGAAAATGAATGCTAAATATTTTTTATTTGTACGCATTTATAATTGGTGGTAACATATTTACCACCGCCTGTTTTGCAACTGATTTATTCGTATTCAGGAATGCGTGTCGCTTGACATAGTGCTTGATTTATATGTTTATATTTATGTTTATATATATATTACACCATTTATTTATAAAATTTATTATTACTAATATTAGTGAGCATACTTTAGCGATTTTTTTATTTGTATTACATAAATATTTAGAGATTTAGTACTAATAATTCGAAATGGAATGTAATAAAAGTAATATTTTTATAAGATTTTTCAAGTGATTTAACAAAAGAAAATAACTCAATGTATTGAATAATATTTTACATAGAAGCATTGAAAACAAAGGTCTAACTGCCGAATAAGCTGTCCACCATGAAGCAAGATATGTTAGGAAAGCCTATAAAAAGAGGATATAAGATTTGGGCCAGATCAGACGCATCCAGTGGGTATCTGTATCAATTTGAGGTTTATACAGAGAAAAAAGACGATGGTGCCATTTTGAATGTGTATCTATAATGTTTTCACTTCACTTCTATTAGTGGAAACACTGTTTTCCAAACACATATATGCCATTGGTACCATCAGAACTGATAAAAAATTCCTTCCTGAACCCATGAGGAAAAATAAAAATTACCAAAAAATATGAATCGCTGATGTTGGCATGTAGAGGCACTGTTGCAGTGCAATGGCTAAGGTTGTTATTCTTCTTTCAACAGCCCATAATATGAATGAATGACATAAAGTAAGTGGAACCCAGAAAAATGGCTCTAAAAAGAAAGTTGTTTTATCAAAAGCAATTGTGATTATACAAGAACTATGGGGGGAGTGGATAAATTTAACCACTTGAAATCTTCATATAGCTCAAGTAGAAAATCAAAGAAGTAGTGACATAGGTTATTTTACTTTCTTTTAGATGCAAGTTTAGTAAATTCATATACACTGAAGTGACAAAAGTCATGGGTTAGCAATATACAAATTTTCAGATGGCAGTAGCATCGCGTAGAACAGGTATAAATGCGCAGTACTTTCGCAGAGCTTTCATTTCTGTTCAAGTTATTCATGTGAAGAGGTTTTGACGTGATGATGACCGCACGACTGGAATTAACAGACTTTGAACGCGGAATGTTAGTTGGAGCTAGACGCGTGGTCATGCCATTTCGAAATCGTTAGGGAATTCAACATTCCCAGATCCACTGTGTCAAGAGTATGCCGAGAGTATGAAATTTCAGGCATAACATCCCACCATGGACAGCGCAGTGGTCGACCGCCTGCACTTAACGACCGAGACCGGCGACGTCTGCAAAGAGTCGCAAATTCTAACAGACAAGCAACACTGCGTCAAATAACCGCAGAAATCAATGTGGGACGTACAAGGGACTTGTCTGTTAGAACTGTGCGGAGAAATTTGGCTTTCTTGGGCTATTCCAGCAGAAGACCGACTCGAGTGCTTTTACTGACAGAACGACATCGCTTGCAGCGACTCTCGTGGGCACGTGAGCATATCGGTTGGTCCCTAGATGAATGGAAAACCGTGGCTTGGTCCGATGAGTCACGATTTCAGTTGGTAAGAGCTGTTGGTAGGGTTCGAGTGTGGCGCAGACCCCACGAAGCCATGGACCCAAACTGTCAGCAAGGCACTGTTCAAGCTAGTGGTGGCTCCGTAATGGTGTAGGCTGTTTTTTCATGGCATGGACTTGGTCCTCTGGTGCGACTGGACCGAACATTGACTGGAAATGCTTATGTTCAGCTACTTGGAGATCACTTGCAGCCATTCATGGACTTCATGTACCCAAACAACGATGGGATTTTTATGGATGACAATGCGCCATGTCACCGGGCCACAACTGTTCGCGATTGGTTTGAAGAACATTCTGGACAATTCCAACGAATGATCTGGCCACCTAGATCGCCCGACATGAATCCCATCGAGCATTTATGGGACATCATCGATAGGTCTGTTCGTGCCCAAAATCCTGCACCATCAACGCTTTCACAATTATGGACGTCTATCGAGACAGCATGGCTCAATATTCCTGCAGAAGACTTCCAACGACTTGTTGAGTCCATGCCACGCCGAGTTGCTGCACTTCGCCGGGCGAAAGGAGGGCCGACACGATATTAAGAGGTATCCCATGACTTTTGTCACTTCAGTGTATATTGTATGTGGATAATCATAACGAGGCTAAAAATTCGCATCTAGAAGTTAGGTTAAAAGCATAGCTCGTGGGGTAATAAGGATGATTTAGCAGTAAAAATCGAAAATTGCAATCAAGTTGGGTTGCAACGAAAAGGAAATTGGCATTCCACAGGAATTCAGAACAACTAATGTTCGAATACGCATGCCAGAAAAAGAGCAAGCATACAAAAGGCGAAAATATTGTATTACCAAAACTAACCAGAAACGGACAAAAAGTGTTATGTTGAACATGTGATGTTCCATTGTGTGCAACTCCTTGTTTTATGTTGTTTCATCAGAATAATTAAATATAATACATTTGGTAATTTACATCGTATTGGGTTTTTCTACCACTTATTTCATGTGTAATTAATATATTTTTGATTTTGAAATAATTAGTAATAAATAGTTTTACAAAATGCATATTTATTTGTGAAATTATTTATATTTCATATTTTTTCTATTGAATAAATCAGTAAAATGTCATTGCTTGTATAGGGCGGTGGTAAATATGTTACCATCCCTGTTATAAATAACAGCCACAACAACAATATTAAAAAATACTTTTTTGGTCATAAATGAGCTTCTTTTCTCTAATTCGAGCGTAAAATGTAAATTTTGAAAGAAAACGTCTTGTGCTCATTAAAGGGTTAATTGACGTTTTAATACTGTTTTTAAATATTTTCTTTGTAGGCATTTAAATGTTTTCTTAGTAAAAGGAATTGCTCTTAATCGAAATGTGTTACCAAACAAACTCATAGATTTGAATTATGAATATAGCATAATGTTCTTATTTTAATTGTAGGTTAATTTTTATCAAATTTAATTGTTACAAAATGCAATTTTATAAATTATTAGCAGCACCCATCTGCTTTGCTGGCCATTTATCTAACTATACATATGGATAGAGATAGTTGGATACTTATATTATTATCAAGTTTGTGAATCTGTATTTTGGTACTATTTCACAATCTCATGCTTATTTCTATGCATATGTATGTTCATTTGACTATACAATAGTATAGTCAAATGAACATACATATTTTAGTTAAAAATAATTAATGTATACAATGTAAATTTTGTTGGTTCATGCCTCTTTATAACATGAGTATTTGCTGTGATCGAGCAGTATTAGATGCATCAATAATGAATCTATCTCACAAAAGCTTAAAAAATGGAATATTTTCAGAAAATGGAATATTTTCACAATCAGATGCCATATCCAGAAGAATCCAACAAGGTAAGTATTAAAATGCTGTAGAAACTTTTGAGAAACTTTCCATAGAAGAAAGCTTCCAAAATATTATTGAAGTTGTCCCAAATACAAACTTAGAACCTCAGAGATTTTATCCTTTTAAACAAAAAGAAACTTGATAAGCCAGTACAATCAGCCCTTTTACAAAAGCCAACAGAAGTGTAACTAATAACTTACTTTTAAATGCAAAACATAAAAGCACATCTAAAGAAGAACAGAAGATAAGAAATTTTGTGTTTGTAGGCTATGTTGTATGTTACTGCAACTATGCATGAGCTAATTTATTCATTAAACATGTTTTCTTTTTTTTTATTCAACATAGCTATTAAATTTATATTAAAAATATTTGTAAATTCTCAGTTAAACAAAATATCTCTTGGCAGTTTTAATAGAGCTCTCTATTTCCTTTTTTTTTTTCTAATAAAGAGTGTTTCCTTTGAGAATATTTATTAATTTTAAACTTCATACTGTAAATAAACATTATACTTAAATAAACTTTTTTTTTTTTTTTGTTTATAATAGATGTACTTTGTTATTGCCAACTTAAGATTGGAAATAAAAATAATTTATCAAAGATATTTCTGTCATAGTAACTGAAAAAGTATTAATTTGTAATCTGAATTATTAAAGTATTCTAAGATGTCACAAAAAGAAAAAAGGTGAAATTTAATTCCTATTACTTACATAAACATATTAACCTCTATGATCAAAATTACTTTATAAATTGTTTTAATTTTATATCCTTAAATAAAAATTATATATATATATATTTTTTTATTATTATTAGATTAGAAAATGGAGACTCCCATCAGCCTGTAATTATCTAAGTGAATCGCAAGTTATGCCTTCATATTTCCAAAGGGATTATGGGAAAAAAAATAATTTCCCTTTTTTAAATCTTTGGTACTGTAAGAAATCTAAAATATTTTTAAAAATATGATCAAAATTTCTTTTCATTTGACGCAGTAAACAAACATGGTTTTATTTTTATTTTTCCTGTAAATTTTTTAATATTATTGAAAAATATTAATTTTGTCAAAAAATAATTGTGCAAGTTGGCAAAATATATATGTATATATTAGATTATGTAAATATAATAAAAACAATCATTGATCTCTAAATTTGACAAAATCACATTTATTTCTTGTAAACAAATGATTTTTGATACCTTGTTTTATATAAAATTACATTAAATTTTTAAAGAATGTTTTATACAATATAAATGACGAACAAGTACAAGAAACTGAATCCTACTTTTAAAATATGAAAATTTAAGCAGCATTGGAGGCGACATAAAATTTTTTAAAGTCATTACATATACAGTTTGTTACTATGATGGTTAATAAATTCTCATAAAACTTTAAAAAGATCATAATAATAATAAATTTGATCGTAATCAATTTTATATATTGGATGAAGGAAAATAAATTAAAAATAGGAGAGAAAAGTATAATGAATTAAAAATAAAAGATTTTAAATGATGCATAAATATATTCTTCTGTAAAAGTATGAAATTTTAAAAACTTGTATTTCTTTTTAAATATTAACTTTAATTACACAAAAATTATTTTAAAAGTAGAAGAATCATAAATGTAATTTAGCTATTAATTTATAATTTTTAATCAATACACTTTAATTTATAATTTTTAACATATACATTTTTTAATTTAACTGATAATGTTTTTAACTTGCATTTCTTTATATATCATTCCGTGTATAAATTAATTTTTATTCCATAAATTTCATAGGAATATAAAATTTTAATATATTTATAACATAGAATCCATCTAACATTAAGTCTAAGATCTTTCTAGGCGAATTCATCTTTCCGAAATATTTCCACCTAATTTTTTAGAGTAACCTCATGAAAGGGCTAGAGGAAATGTATGCAAAGAATTCCCCATTTTTCTCCTAAAATTTGGAGGCGAAGCCTTCTGTGTTTGTGCAAAAATTGAGCACATGTGCAGTGCTATCATACTGGTGATAGCAGAAAAGTAACTCTGCTATCATTCAAAGATTTGAAAACAAAATTCTTTGGATGATTACAAACTCGCCTTGGTACTTCAGGATATTAGACAATCACTTAACCTCCCAAACATTTGACAATTTACACTTAAAATTTCTATAATAATCTTCACACAAATCGGTTTTAAAATATTTTCCTAGATATAATATTTCTTTGTTTAAAAATATAAAAAGACCGCTTACTGTTCTCAACATATAATACTTTGTGTTCTCCTCATCCCTTCTCCTGGAGTGCCATTACTACAAACTGCATTGTAATGGTGGGTCTCTTTCTCTTTTATTGTTCTTTCTCATTACATATAAATATTTCTATTTTTAAATTCTTAAATCTTTTTTTTTTATTTTTTAACTTCTAATTTTATTTCTATTACCTTTCTCTTTTATTTTAATTATATATATATATATATATAATGTGTGGCATAATATTTCAGTGGAAATTGGCCTTAAGTAATACTTCTCCAATATCAAAATAAAAATGTGTGAAAATACTGAGTTTAAACCACCCAGAACTCAAGTGTGCAGTTAGCATTATGCAACAACTCTCTATTAAAAGTTATTGCATTATCATTTAGTTTCCGAAAAACTATGCAGAAATTATTTTTATATCTGTTTTTAGTTTTGCTAAAAACTAAAATATCATTAAGATAGATAGTAAAAGAAAAGGCTACCAAGAATTTCGTTCATAAATCTTCGGAACGTTACTACAGCATTACATAAAATTTAAATAAGGAAATTCAGCAAATCCAGATGGTGTAAAGGCTGTGACTTATGAATACTTTTCGGGCTAACTGATATGTTGAAATACACTAGTACAATATCAAATTTTCATAAAATATTACTTCCAGAATGTGTATTAGAGAAATGTTGAATGTGGGATATTGAATAATATTCTGGTTTAATGCACTAATTAAATTTACTGGACTGGATCTCAACTGGACGAATTCTGCCTGTACTTTTCAATATCAAATATAGGTGAAAACTACAGAGATTTGAAATGTCTACGAATGCCTTAATTCCACATACATTGAAATTCCTTTTATCACTTCAAAAATTTGTGGATTTAAACGTTGCGATTTGTTGTATACATATGGATCTGTTGTCTTTATAAAATGTATTGTGTTATTTCGTGCTATTTTAATTTTTGGTGAGATTTTAATAAGTTTCTGGAAAGTCTGCAATATTTTATGATGCCTGCATTAGAATTAGTGAAAATGAAGGCAAACTCCTTCATCATATGTATTTCAGAAGTGAAGTCACTGATTGATGGTTGGAATTCATTTTTGTGGGGGCTGGCAAAGGCGAAGGGGTACTTGTGAGTCCTTCAGGGCTTCAGCAAAGCTGAAATTCAGGGTATCTTACCCTGCAGTATGGAGAGTTTTACTGTGGCTTGGGATATTTGAGGCAGCAAAGTGCTCAACAGCGCCGCAATTTATGGAAGTGGATTTGTTAATACCTTCAGCGAGATGATGTGTTGTTCTAATGCAGCTGGCAATATAGAGACAGTTGTGGGGCCGAGTGGCTAGCGCTCTGTACCGCAGGTTTCGGGTTCGACATAAATACCATGGCGGTACCATGGATGTTTGTAGTGGTTCGGAATCCACTTTAAACTGTAGGTCCCGGTCTAATAGGATCGTAGAGCGTTGCGGGAGCATTGTTACTCCGCGTCCGTGGCTTATCTTCAAGTTACACGCACCCCCTGGGTAATGCAAAGTGAGTAACGTCTGTGCGGCGCTTGCCTTAAGGCATCCAAGACCAAGCTGTCTAAGTGTTTTCCAGCTGCATTAGACAGATATAGAGACAGTTAATCTGCCATAAGCAAGGGCTGCACCGCTCACGTAGCACTATCCAGGGGACACGTGTAGCCTGAAGATATGTACGGATGCGAATAACACTACCCTTCTACGATCATGTTAGATCGGGACCTACGGTTTAAAGTGTATGCCGAACCACTATAAGCACTCCATGGCATCGCCAGGACTCGAACCCGAAACCTGTGGAACCGAGTGCCAGAGCGCTAGATACTCGGCCGTCAGACCCACATTTATATTTATTTTTCAAAATATATATTATAAATAGATACTTTAAATATGATTTCCTAATTGGCATTTTTTACAATTTCTTCCTCTAGCACTTATTAAATAGTAGAGTGTCTAGCGCTCTGTGTTTCGGGGCCACAGGTTTGGGTTCGGGTCCTGGCGGTCTCATGGAGGTAGAGTCAGCTTCTGTTGTGATGGAGCACCCGTAGGTACAAGTCTAACTTGCCTCCGTGACGCTGACTTTTTTACAGGGTAGGGTTGTCAGCCCTACGCCCAATTCTCTACTACTATTCTCGGGAGCTACGGTTTAAATGGGATTCCGAACCAATACAAACATCCATGGCATCACCGGGACTCGAAGCCGAAATCTATGGTATCGAGAGCCAGCCATCAGCCCCCCCCCCCAGTGAGATGATTTGGGAGGCACTTCTTGAGGTAGTGCTATTTTCAGCGTTTAAAGCAGAGTAGTTTTCCTAAGGTATTTTGTGGTCGCTCTATAATACTCAGTAACAAATGGAAATGACTGCAACATTTCCCCAGCAAGAATAATATGAGCCCATTCGTGAAAAGATTCATCAAATGTTCTCGAATTTTCAGTAAGATTTTGTCGTAGAACGAATCAGGATTGAAGAAAATTTTGAAGGGGGGTTCAGGTATATAACCATCTTTGTCTTCATTAGTGTAAGATTATTAAAAGACAATAGAATTAAATCGTTTGAATTTAGCAGTATTACACTTATTCGGTCTAATAAAACAATCATTATCTACAGAAAATGAATTCAGCTTTTTAGTTTTAGCATTACTAACAGTAGGATTATTAACATTCGCCATTAGGTGGCTAGCATCTTTTTTAAATTTTGCTTTTTTTGTATGGCACAATTTAAATAGGGTAAAAGGCCCAAAAGACTTACGTTTTCCGTTATATATTGTAGAGTATTTTGCAGATAGAGGAAATGATTAACAGAATGCTGCGTACATTTCTTGGCGTCCATAGTAGCAGTAATCTCATTGATTGAGGAAGTGCGGGACGGGCATCCCATGAGTAATCTACTCATGGATGGAGGGAAGGGGGCAGCTTCTGTTGTGATGGAGCACCCGTAGGTAGATGTCTGACTTGGCTCCTTGACCCTCTTACAGTCATATGAGATCGGTTTAAAGACAATAGAACCTACGGTTTAAAATGGATTCCGAACCACTATAAACATCCATGGCATCGCCGGGACTCGAACCCGAAACCTGTGTCACCGAGCTAAAGACACTCAACCGTTCAGGCCCCTTATAACATCTTATGAGATTGATAGAGTAACTTTTAATTCAAATGTGTGTAAGAGTCTCTCATTGATATTCATGCTAACTGGTGAATTTTTTTTTCTCACGTAGCACTCAAATTCAATTACTCCTGGGAAACAATGTTTTCTCACTTTAGCATAGCGATATACATATATGGCGGATGCGCCAATGTTATATTAGATGCCCCGATGTACAAGAAAAAAAACATCTTTGTGATAATCAAGCCTTTTAATTACATTTGTAGAAGATTTTAAGAACAAATTAATTTCGTATTTTATTGTTAAAGCTATCCAATATAAATTTGTCATTTAGGTTTCTTATCTTCTGATACTATTTTAATTTATTTCGTTATCGTGCATGATTACATTATGACCTCTGCGCAAATATATTTTCATATCTATTGCAATATTCCAATGAAAAAAATTTTATTTTGATAGTTGGATAAGTGGAAATATTATCCTACTTTACTTTATTGTAAAATTTTAAAAATGATGTAGATCAGAAGTGTCGTAATCTTTTAGATTAGTTAATCTACATTTAAAAGGGGGAAAATTGTCAATCGCACATAAAATATTAATAATTTAACTATAAATTAAACATAAAAAGGTGCAATATAATGTGCTACTATGCTCAAAAAGTAAGACCAATTTTTTTTTTTTTTTTTCAAAAACTCTTTATTTATACTTCCAAATTTATTTCATCACCTTCAAAGTAATCCCATACGGACACAATGCACTTGCTTTGCAAACTTTTTTTCAATTCTCAATGTATGCTAAAAAATCATCGGCAGGGATGGCCTTCACAGCACGCACTGATTCACAATGAATCTCTTTAATCGATTCAAAACGGTGTCCCCGGAATGATCTTTGAGTTTAGGGAATAGCCAGAAGTCGCAATGGTGGGAATACGGTGGTTGTGGAACGATATAGATTTCATTTTGGCGAAAAAGTCACGAAGAATCAATGCAATGTGAGTTGGCACATTCAGTGTTTTCGGTACCAATCAAAATTTGACGGGTCGTGGCCCAAAATGGAATTGACCGATCCTTTCCCAAAATTGAAATTCCATAAGCCCAGGTAATTTTAAATTGAAAATCGGTTTTATTTTTTGGACACAGTAGTATATATATATATATATATATATATATATATATATATATAAAACTATTGTGATTTTGATGTCAGGTTTTATAACAAAATTAACTGCTACTGTTTTTGTAACTCGATCTACAGCCTATATGGTTTTAAAATTATTTATATTTTTTTATGTCGTTAGACATATCTCTTCAGTAATACCCCCTGTGGGGACACTCGCCTTTTTTATGAAGAAGATGTTGAAGATTATTGGAGCACACTGATCCCGTCAGGAGCTTCATCTCCGGTGGTGACAAACATGGAAGAATGAAAACATTGGCAAAGCCCAGAGATAAAACAAAATCGTGAGGATTGAAAAAAGTTCAACACTTAATAAAATTAGAAAATAGGTAGGTTAGAGCAGGATATTCTATGTTTTTAACAAGAGAGTGCGCTTCATAATGCTCGATCTCTTGAATGGCCGGATGTTGGTGGTTGTCGATATTATTGAAGAAAATTTCTGCAAGTTTTTTTCCAGTACTCCTTGAGAGGTAGGAGTGATATAGCTCTTTGAATATCAGCGTTTCTCATGAACCAGTTGGCATTCGTTATCTGTCTATTAGTCATATTTTGTTGAGCTTCCAATATTTTAATATTATAATTAGCAGCGTAGGCCCATACCGGGCAAGCATAGGTGAGGAGGGGACGAAGCTTAGAAGTGAAAATCAGAAGTTTATTATGTCTACTCATGCTCAAGTTTCTTGCTATAAGGGGGTAGAGTCTTCTAATGTTTTTCTGTATTTTGTTTGACATAATTAAAATGAAAATTCAATTTAGATGTTGATGAAGATACATTCCAACAGATAAGTTGGTTTTTTAGGTAGATGGCTGGTATTTTATGTTTTTGATTCTTGCTGAAGAAGATTCGCCTTTTATGGGTTTCGCGTCACACTATACTAATGTACTCGCTGTTCCCTGGGAGTGCGGAAACTCCTTGTGGTCAGCCAATTGTAAGCCAATTGGTGTGCCAATTGGTGTGCATTGTGGTACGCTAACCTGGTAGCCGAGGCGGTGCATTTCCTTTGTTGGGGAGGAGTGATGATTAGTGTTCAGCTTCCATATGACTTCGGGCGGATCGGTGACTTTAATTTCAAATAACTCTTTAACACATTGATTGTGTCTTGAACCTCAAAATGTTATTTTAAGTTATTGTAATGCCTGAATAATTATACAGAAACAGAAATCAACCAAAAATTTAAAAAATAATATAAGGCAGATTATTTTTAATGAAATATATATATTTTTTTTAATGCAGCTGGCAAACACTTAGACAGTTGTCTTTCAGGCCTTAAAAGCAAACGCGACACAACGTTACTCACTTAGCACTGCCCAGGAGGTGTGTAGCTTGAAGAAAAGCTACGGAAGCCGAGTAATAATACCCCCGTAACGCTCTACAATCATGTTAGACCGGGACCTACGGTTTAAAGTGGATTCCGAACCACTACAAAACATCCATGGCACCGCCGAGACTCGAACCCTGAAAACCTGTGGTACAGAGCGCTAGCCATTCGGCCACCAGGCCCCAAATATAAAATATAATAAGTATGAATAATAACGTATAACAAAAATTATTTATAAAAGAATTATGAAGGAGTTGTGATAAAAGAAATGCCTTTTTGCACAAATTATGGTCACTTTTATTATTTGCCAATAAAAAGCCAGATATATGGCATACTCGCAATTGTTAGGGCCCACGATGACTTTTACACTACATCCACATTTTGTTATCCCAAAAAACATGTCCAAAACTTGAAAAGTTATATTTACTTTAAGCTTAGGTTCAAGAGCTGAATATTAAAAATGATTCTCTGAATGTAAAAACAGTTATGAATAATATAATGATGAAGTTCTGTTCTTTTAGTTAGCAACCACAAATATTAATTGATAACGACTTATTTTTAGTTTTAATGTGAGCAATAGATTTACATCTATTCTAGATTTGGAAAAACGGATTGTGATATTTTATTGTTATCTGTAATTGTCATAAATAAGTTGGAAGAAGGGTTTCCAGTTATTTGTTTAACAGCAACAATAATAAATCTTAAGACGGTTTTAATTTAATCGAAAGATTTAAATAAATTGTCTTAAAATTTATTAATAAAACTTATGACACTTAAATTTTTATTAAATACAATCAATTTAATATAAACTGTGATGAGGAAAACTGAGGATATGGGCGCTTCCTTTTTCCTGCAACAGGAAACCTGTTTATCATTCCTGTCCTACCTATCATTCTGCTGGCAAAATGAGTCATCGAAATTTCATAGTCCCGTCCGTGATAAAGTTCACATCCTTTTGTATTTTTGTTACTTATTCGGGTTTTCCCAGAATACAGTAAATTTTTTAACAATATGTTTGATATAGTAAGGAAAAATAACAGGTGGGCTGAAAAAGTTCGTAGGCTGACACATAGATGGCGCTACTAATATTAAATCCATATGTTTTTAGTTAGCCCTAACCTTCAAAAGACACGTGTATAAATTTGACAGCTGTTGCACTATTAGTATGTCAGTTATAGCATTTTAGTGAAGCAACTTTTGTTAGTTTGAAAAATGGATAAAAAGAATTTCGTGTGTTAATAAAAGCATTGCTTTTTGACGAAAGAAAATACTATTGAAGCCAAGACTTGGCTTGATAAACATTATTCGGACTTTGCAGCAGGAAAATCAACCGTAGAGAAGTGGTTTTGTTAAATTTAAACGAGGCGAATTGAGCACCGTGGACGATGCACGCGGTGGACGCCCCAAAAGGCTGGCTGTTACCGACATCAAAAAGTTCACAAAATAATTTCTGATAACCGTAAGGGAAGTTGATTGAGATAGCTGAGACCCTAAAGATATCAAAAAAAGGAATGTGTTGGAGATATCGGGAATGAATATTTGGATATGCCAAAGCTCTGTTCAAAAGACACGCGCGAGCTCACAATCGACCCAAAACAACAACGAATTGATGATTCTAAGCAGTGTTTGGAGTTGTTTAATCGTAATAAACCCGAATTTTTGCGTCGATATGTAACAATGGATGAAACATGGCTCCATCATTTCACACCGGAGTCCAATCGATAGTCAACCGGATGGATTGCATGTGATGAACACTAAAAATGCTATAACTTCACTAAAAATGCTATAACTTCACTAAAAATGCTATAACTCACATACTAATAATGCAACAGCTGCCAAATTTATACATAAAAAAAATCATATGGATTTAATATTAGTAGCGCCATCTATGTGTCAGCCTAGGAACTTTTCAGCCCACCTGTTATAAAATTCATATATATATATATATATATATTTTTTTTCCCCTTATCCCACGTGGTAGACAGCAATATCTAAATCAAGTCCAAGAACCCGTGGAGTCTCATGGAAGGGGGACAGCTTCTATTGTTATTAAGCACCTGTAAGTAGAAGTCTAATTTGACTTCACGACGCTAAAAAAAGGAGGGCAGTGCCCTTCGGGAGTACTTTTAGGGGAAAATACCCGCATTTGCGTATTATATAGGAGAAAACTCGGACAAATCCAACAAGGCCGTCAACTAATCGATCGAGGCAAGATGCTGAACATCATAAACGCCGTCGATTATCCTCGTTTTTTTTAAACAGCAGTGTCTACAATAAAGCCACCAGCAGAGTGAACCTCCGTCCAGGTACTCACCAGTTGCGCACACTGCCACTGAGCCACGATTCGGTCTCAACTGACAACATAAAAAAAAAAATTTATATATTGAAAAATATATAAATTTTGGCCAGTGATAATAGCGATTAACACCGACCAAAAAATATAATAAATAACGATTCAGCCACTGTCCATAAATAAAGTGGACCTGCCCGATGCATTTTCATTGAATACCACCAGTAGCGCACAGATATTTTTTTTAGGGGAAGGGGGCTACATAGCGGCATTGTAATGAAATAAGCAATTTATTTAATTTAAATTTCTACTAGTAAAACTAATGAATAAGTTATATCAATCTTATTTGTCATGTTTAAAACTGTTCAAGAATTGATATAATTTTCATCAAGATAAAAAGTTAAAAGCAAAAAACATTTTAGGAAAATAATAAAGATTCCCTAAGAACAAAAATACCAACTTTCCAGGATTAATTTAATTCAACATCATCGAAAAATTTATAAAAATCATTTGATGGTTGAAAAAAGCAGGTTTACAATTTAAAAAATAGTCAAAGGTGAAAGCATAATGAAATGAAAAATTCTATACATATTAGGTTTTACAAGTATTCTCTGTTTTTTGTTTTAACAAAAAAAAAAAATTTTATTTCTGATGTCAAGTTTACAGGTCAACAGATATCTTAAAAAATAAATACAAAAAGAACAAGATAGAAACAAATGACATCAGTTAATCCATCAACTTAAGTCTGGCAATTCAATAAAGCTTCCTTACAGAAACATGAGACAGTGCAGAACACAGAAAATAAGGTGAGACATATCCATTTCTTCCTGGTTATCACACAGGAGACAGAGAGGGTCAGGAGCTAGTTTAATTCTGTGAAGGTGCTTGCGGAGACAATCGGGATTACAAAAAGTCGTAGCAATGCCATCGATTTTTCTCTAGGTCATTCATTGATATCATGAATATGATCGTACCACGGCTTGTGACTGTTTCTAGCTACTGCATCCTCAAAAAGAATACCTAAAAGTCTTTTTAATTACCCTCTCTCTTGCTTTTTAAGGACAATCCACCTGCGTTCCACTGCAGAACTCCAAGAAACTCACATTGCGGAACCAGACTGATGGCCGTATTTGTAAATCATTTTGCCGTATCAGACGAATTTGCACTACGTCCACGTTGCACTCCTGTTTTACATAATATTTAAGACTCTTTCTTCACTTACAGATAGATTTTTTATACATTTTAACAAACAGAGTCCATTGAAATGCATTTCTGATGTACTGTTTCTTAAATGATTTTTAATATTTCACAGTTGGAAACAATCTTTTAGAAACATATTTTTGTTACATGCAAATTGACAAAAAAAATTTTAAGGGATATTTGGAAAAAATATCTATTTTGCACTCTTGAAAACTTCTGTTGCAGTTAATCATTTGTTGTTCCCAAAATTTATTTTTCCATAGCTGATATTCTGCAGTCAAAATATTAATACTACAATCTAACAAATCTGAAGAATATATTTTTTTCAGTATTTCAAATTTATTTCTAGTTATTTTCAGTATTTCTAATTTATTTCTATTTAATTTTCAATATTTCTAATTAGTTTCACATTTATTTTAAGTATTTCTAATTTAATTATTCTGCAGACATAATGTCATACTCCCCATATGATTAAGATATTTAACGAACTCATAACTTCTTTGTGTTTTGTGAATCTTTCTTTAAGATGTAAAGTTACATCATCCAAAAATTAATTATCTAAAATAAGATTCTGGTGATTCTGCTGAATTAATAGAATGATGAGTTTTTATTTTTATTTATTTTTTTCTGATCTGTGAAGAACAATTCTACAGTATTTGTTTTAAAACAGATTCTGATTTTTTAGGAAAATATTTGAAAACCTGTCTCTGATTTACTGCGAATCATTTCAAGTTCTTTTACAATATAGTCGCATAGTTAAACGATAGTAATGGAGGGTCCACTGACTTTTGTAAAATCTATATAAGGACAACGTAAAAAGAAAATATTTTCTATCGAAAATAAAGTAATGATAAAATTGGAACTTTTTAATGAATTTAAATGTAAGGTCCCAGCAGATGAATCTTATCATGCCAATTAATGCAAAAGAGCATGAATCAAAGATGCAGGAATTCCACCATCACCATAATCTATCCAACAAGTAGGCGGCGATCAATGATAAGTTTTTTTCAATGCTTCTTTCCTGGAATAAATTTCTATAACAATTTTTTAATCCTTTTTAATATTTTTAATTAACTTCTAAAATTTCAAAGAACCACCAGGCAACTTGCTCTTTTAAGTTCCTATTCTGTCAATAGATGGCAGCACATCATTGACCCCTAATAGATTCATTTACCTTTTATTTTTATGCTATTTTTTCAACCCTAACTTCGTTTAAATATTTTCTTTCTTTTATAAATCTTAAAATTAATTTTTACATCATATAAAAATACTTCTTACATATTTTATGAAAACTTTTGTACTTGTATATATTTGTAAATACTCTGTAATCAAGACCAGATCATGAAATCACCTGCGCGTGATTCCTTTCCTACCTAGCTTGGAAGATTTTTATGTATTTCCCTTTTGTAACTCACCCTGAATTTTCAATAAATCCGTATTTATTCTCACCGATACCCCGAAATCAAGTCAAGTAAGTATATATAAATCCCTCCCTCTATTAAGTGCTCCTCGTTTATTAAATCTTTTTAAATAATTTACATGAAAGATAATTTTTCATTTGCTAGTAAACGGTGATAAAAGCCATTTTTGGCCCAGGCGCCACTTTCCCTTCCTCTAGAGATGACTTTCCTTGAAGGAAGGGCACAGTTCTAACATATTGTCCTACGACGACACTATTCACGAACGAATAATGTTTTCAAAGACTCCGATGCAATTTTTGGTATGCGTCTGAAGCAGCTAAGAGCAACGGACATATAGTGCTTTTGATGCAATGTACATATGTACATGTAGTGCTTTTAGTGCAATGTACATATGTACTTATAGGGCTTAGTGTGCGAATTTTTCTTATTTTAGCGTGTATAGCGTTGAATGCTCCAAACATCAGCAGCCTCATATTCTTGGCCTCTTATATGTCTTAAATCAAACCTAATCCAAAACTAACGCTCCCAAAATTTCTTCAGTAGAATTTCTTCTTTTTTCCCTTTAAAGTAAATTTTTTTCACGTGTTGACATTACTGGTATAAACAGTAAAAATGTTTAACTAGTAAAAATTTGTTGTCCTCATTTTCTACAAATCTTACACATAAAAAGACTGTCTATCATATAATATTTGTAGTTTTTCCACCGCTCTAATAGAAAAGTAATTATTTTAATTTAATTTATCAATCAATTTTTTTTTTAATTATTTTGATGCAAGCATATATAATTTTGCTTTGCATTTAGGAGACATATACAATGCATTATTAGCAACTGATTTTAAATGCTCTTTTAGCATTTCATCTCCTGCATCAAATTCGGAATTTAAGCAGATGACTTCAATTCCATCATGATGGTTATGTTCCTTGCTTTCATCTGCTCCGTTAATTTGGCTGTAATAACAGTAATCTCTTAAAAGTCCATTTATGAAATAGAAAAATTACTGCTTTTATTATAGAATTAAGTTTCTTTTTTCTATCTCTTTTGCCTGTCGAACGCTGCCATTATCAATAATATCTATTATGGCTTGCTTCTGTACAATGTTTTTTTATATTGTTAGCAAAGAAAGTGAACGACATTTTCTTCTTGATACTCGCGAAGTTTTTCTATCTATTTGAGCCCGAAACGAAAAAGCAGCTGCATGATGGATCATTAGCTAGCGCTCTGGCCATTGGTACCATAGGCTTCAGATTCGAATCCTGGCTAATGAATGTTTGTTAGTGGTTCGGATTCCATGTTGAGTGCAAGTCTAATTTGTCTGAAATATGCAAAAAATAACAGTACAGCTACAAACCGAACGAAAAGGCTGATTAAGTAATTGTCCTAATGGTTGGCTGCTTGATTTGTCCGCATATTCCTTGGCAAAAACTACACAATATTTATAATAAATTTCATCTTTAATTTTAGAATAAGTGAGCCATGGATATTTTAACAGTAAATTATATCGAAATTCCCTCTTCACTTTTACATTATCAAATGAAGAGCTTGGAAACATACAGTGGGTTGTTGCAATTCAAACTTTTTGCCAGAATAACAATTTTTTTTCTTCGTATGTTCGCTTACGATTGGCGTAATTTGATATATCATTTTAAAATTGTAATGTCATTTTTATATCAATTTGGGTAATTTCTGAAGAGTAGTGAAATCTTGAGTTCTGTATTTGTATTTTCTTTTCCGATTCAGATGCATAATTTTCTACACCCTCTACCATTCTTTTCTACATTTTTCTTCTTCAAATTGGAATTTGTTTCACCAGAGTTAAAATAATTTAAAAGCGACCGCCGTTTGCACTTATCCATTGTTAAATTGAAAAATTAAGAAAAAAGACCAAGAAAATTTAAAATTATAAAATTAAAAATTTAACAATTTTAACAAGAGAAAATATATTCACCCAAATTTCTTGACTACTATTCGTTTACAAACGCAAAGACAGCTCGTCGACGATTCAACTCCTTGAAGGAGTGATTAGCTGCTATTAACGCTTTCAGATCTGTTTTATGCTCTCACAGATAACTGTCTCTCTAACAATGGCAGTAGAGACGTGTTTTTAACCGCTTCTCTGTCACTTATGCTTTTGAGTGCCAAACTGCGAAACTTTTTGCTTTAACCATTTTCAAAATTAATTTGGTCTTATTCGCTATGCGCAAGTCGAAAAAGGAATAAGTTTCCAGTTGCTTACCCGTGAAACCATTTAGTAAATTATATATTTGCAAAAGGGAAAAAAGTTCAACATACGAAATGGCCGAGTCATCTACGTGCAAAAATAAATTTGAAGCCACCTGAGCCTTCTATAAGAACATCTGCACTTGGTGAAAAAGATTGTAAGACAAGCTATTGAGCATTGTATCAAATTAGACGAATTATATCGTATATCGAGAAACACTCTCCCAGAGAGTTCAGAAACTGACAGCGTCGGACAACAAATCAACTACCATGTAAAGGAATTAGAATTTGCCAATCTGGATGCTACCCATAAAAGTAACGACTATTCCAAGCTCCATTCAGAAGCTCTATCAAATTTTAGCATCACAAGGAATCCCTTACGAAATTTCGGAACATCCACCGACGGAAAATTTCATCATACCATCAAAACATCTAGTCGTAAAAAAAATCTAGAGACATTTGAGACGACTAACATTACACCCTCAGCAGAAGTGCACAACTAATTCTCCCTACTGAACGACATGGAGATCGCCACAACCAAACCAAGTTAGCCGCAAGGGAAGCAGCGTTACCCGCCCTTCTTCATTATACCCAACGCTAAAAGCTAAATGCAACTTTTAAGTTCAAGTTGTTAAAAGCCCCCAAAAGACTTCACTATCAAAAGGACATTTCCTGAAATTGAGGAATCAGAAGAGGATTATGAATACCTAAAATCCACTCTATTATTCCAAAACACTGAATTCAAATGTTACAGCTTGAAGAAAAGCATCCCACTAAAGTGATAATTAGAGGATTACAAATCTATACAAAAAGAACAATATCAAAGATACCATCAATAAAAAGAATTCCACAGTATTGGGCATCGCGCATTTCACCAGTACTAGAGGAAAAGGTCTCTGCCTCTTTTTCTGAGTAAAAATTCCCAACTCCCTCAAATCAGAAGAAATCCTGAAAATGAATCTACTTCTAGGCACGAGAATTACTGTCGAGAGATATAGAAGCAGAAATATTATCTCCCAATGTAAAAGTTGCTATGAATTTTTCCACAGCAGTGAAAATGGCTGCCAAAAATTCACTGTGGCTTCTGAGCGGAGAATCACCCTACAGAAAAATGCTCCATCAAGCAGACGACACTCAGATGTTGTGTGAGTTGCAAGTGCAATCACGTAGCTTTTAAAGAGGTTGTCCTAAATTTTTGTGAAAAATCTTTACTAAAAGTGTTACCAACCAAGACCTCCACAGACTGCTAAAGTCGAAATCATCATTAAATGTCGAAATGTCATCATTAATCATCGATGATGAAGACAAAGAAAACCCTTCTACTAAGCCAAAAGAGATTCCCAAAATTTGATCTTCGTTGAAGCTGCTAAGAAACCAGATGTATCCAGCTATCCAAAAATGCCACCAACTATTCCTGAATAATTAGAATCCCTTCGAATAATGTTGATCTTTCACCAACAATTCTGAAGCTCATTCATCAAGACAGGGTTAATGACCCCCTACTCTTACAAGCCTTCAGGGTGCATTATCAGAACTCAAAATAACAGAAAGTATTGACGAAAAATACTGCATTATACTTGAAAAGTATGGAGCGTTATTATTTAACTAATTTCTACAAGCAAGAGACAGCATTCTCTCAATTCAACTAAAAACCCTCTCATTTCAATCTTTTATTTCTGCTAACAAAGAACATATCTCTCAATTCAACCAACAAACCATCTCAGTTCAATCTTTTTGTTTACAAATATTCTGTTTACAACTAGAAACTGAGAAAAGGAAAACCTCACAGCTGTACTTTATTTTAACAACAAGCTTCACCTAGGCCACTCCTACTTTAGATAGGACTCTTCTTCGATTGGCCAGCAACATGTCAAGGTTTAAAATTTTCCTATTTTGCTTTCTTTTGTTTATTTGCTTACAGAGCATTGCATTCTTCTAAATTTTTCTCTTTAATAATTTTTATTTTTTTTGACCTCCATTAATTTTTTAAAATAATTTTTACATTAATTTTGTAACTGGAGGTACGGGGAAAAATCTCCCCAAGCATTTCATAACAGCAAGCCCCTTTGCTTTTTGTCTGGAAAAACCTGCACCAGGAAACGTACCGGGGAGAATGCCCCCAGTAACGTAATTTTTTTTCTGGACAAAAATGAAATTTTTTGTCCAGAGAGTGTTGGGAAAAGGAAGAGGACAGATCTTGCATAGGGGATGTATCCTCTCTTTCATTTGTAAACATTGACCTAGAACGGGCCAGCGAGATTCTTCATTCATCGCTGGCCTCACCCAGAGGGGGCTTTTTTCAGAGACGGTAAAAAATAATCCGATTCTTTTCTCAGGAACTGGTTTAGACAGAATATTTTTTTTTTCTTTTCGTCAGCAGACTGCATGTTGAGAGTATTCTGGCACTTATCCAAAGCGATACATAAATGCCGGGAAATAAAGTACATCGATATATAAAAAGTTAAGAAAAAAAAGAAAAAACAAAATTCTTTAAAAGTGAAGTTATTTTTTTCTCTGAATTTCTTATACTGGATAAAAAAGTTTTTATACTATGTAAAGCGCAAAGTATATATTTTGAAAAAAAGGAAATTTTTAGTTGATTTAAAAAGCTTGACTGCATTCATGTTTTTTTTTTTAATTTCGTCACTTGATCCTCTTACCCTTCCCATTATTGAATAATCTATTTGTCATGTTTCACTCCCAGCAGGTCCCATATTAATTCTCCCTGCAAGATAGAAGCTTAAGGTAGCTGCGGAGCCAACATACTCCAGGAATCTTGAACTATTCGATAGTTAAAAAACATATGACTATGAAATATAAAAATATCATTTGTTTCCATATAATAAAAGAGTAAAATCAATTTACCTAAAGTTGTCTAAAATATTTGAACAATTTTATCTCTCGATTTAATATTGTTTTAAGCACAATTTCAAATATTCATTTTATTATTTTATCATTTAAGTTCAACTAATTTTGTTAGCAATATATTTTTGATCTAAAAGCAACAACATGTTAATAGTTTTAAAAGACCAAATGATTCCTTTTTCAGATTAAATATCACTTAAAATGTGAATAATATTTTCATCAATTTATTTATTAATATTATATTAATTCTAATAATAATAATTTTACTTTGAAAAATATAGAAATATTTAAAAAAAAAAAAAAAAATCTAATCCTTATTTTCAAAATTAGAAAATCTTGTTAAATCTAGTTAAAAAGATTAAAACTTAAATCAACCAAATTTAATTGTTTATCTTCTCCTAGTTTACGAAAATCATAACTCTCGTTTGTGTAAAAACTAATCTATAATAAAAAAAAATTTCAATTTATAACGGAATTTCAAAATACGTTTCCTTAAATCTAAGGGGCTTGCAATATTCGAGTTAATAAGCATAAAAAATTTAAAATTCAGCGGTTTTTAATATTTTATATTTTAAAACTTAGTCACAAAATTTTGTCTAAATTCATATTGTTTTTACATTGAAAAGTATGTTCTGCTAAATGTTTCTTATGCTGTTATGTTTTTTTTATATTGAAAAAGTTTAAAAATTTTGGTAAATTTTATTAATAAAACGAGATATCTAGTAAAACGAGTTGTTCAAACGAGAGGTTGCTCTGTAAAGCAACTCCCAACTGCAAGCTTTTTATGTAATCTCTACATTTTAGACTATTTGCCTCATGGTAAAGCGATTGCATTAAAATATCTTTTGGTTCTATAATGTAAATATTTTAAGTATGCAATTAATAGACCATGCTAATTAATTTGTTAATTTACTTCTTTGTATCATAAGCTACTTCTGGATTTCTCTTTTAAGAAAATCTAAGGATAATTACAAAATTTAGAAGTCCCATCCCTTAATTTTTTTTTTTGCGACTATACTTTAATACAAATCAATTTTTAAAAATGAATAATTTATTTACACAGTGGAAGTAAAAAAATTTCTCTTTTAAACTGGAATTAGTTTTTAGTTCTGAAATAAAAAATGAATGAAAAACAAGATCAGTTTTGATATAACTTTGAGAAATGCCAAATTAGAATAAATGTAAAATTCTGGCTGGTTACATAACTGACTTATATTAATATAAAATATTTTCAATAAATAATCTGAAACTAAAGCTATATTAAGAATAACGAGTTTAATTTTTGTGCAAAGGGTACAGTTTAAGTGAATGATCAATAGTGCAGTCAAACAAGATGACATCGAAGGCAACTGTAAATTGTATAATCTATTTGAAATTTTTCTGATTTTTAGAGTCTTAGCATCAAGCACAAGAAATAAACGTAATTATTAGATATTAAATAATTATTTTCAATCAAATGTAATCTTGTTACAATTGAAAATGAAATACTAACTATGCTGTTTGTGTTCATTATCGTCTTTTGAAATTAGCTTTTGAAGATCATAGCAATTTAGAGCTATCATTTTCATTTGTTTATAAATATTTTACCTTACTTCTGTTTGAAATTTAAATAATAAAAAATTTTGTAGCTATGTTCTTGAAACTCAGACCACTGAGTTATTATTGGCTGGTATATGGCAACTTAGTTTTCAAGTACTAGTTTTTGGCAAGCCAACTAGTGTGCATTTATTTCTATTTCTTCTCTGAGAATATTGAGTAGCGACTGTGGTAGCTGTAGCTTCCAGCTGAGGTAACGTGGTATTTTCTAATCTTTTTTTAATCTTCTTAAATATTATTTATATGATGCTGAAATTTAAATAATTTATAGCATTTTGTATGTTCTTTAATTAAATATATTTATTTTTCAGAAAAATGGGTCGACGTCCTGCTCGTTGGTACGTATTTAATTTTTTTTACGATTTTATCTGTTAAATCAAAAGTTGATAATTTTAGAATCTTAATAATTAATTAACAAAAATTAATTTGTAGTGATGTTAACATTTCATGTCTTGATGATTATTAATCTGGAAAGCATTCACTGAGATAAATAAAAACCCCACACTTTTCCATTTGACGCAAAATGTAAATATGCAGAAACAACAAAGCCGTAACTAATATAAACTTCAAGTAGCTTGATTTGTATAAATGCTAGAAAATTAAATTGGATTTCTTGTATTGAATAGTGAATTTATGTTTTATTTTTTCAAATATCAAAATACAAACTGAAATATAATTTTAACACTTAACATTGTGTTATAATTTTAAAAATATTTTAACCACCGATAGTTTCTTATTTTGCTTATAAAACTATTGTGAATAAGTGAACATCAAAGTAAAATAGTTAGCAAATAGTAGTTGAATTATTGCTCTTTAAATGTAATGAGGAAGATAGTTAGATATAGATTAAATAAGTTAAATATAAGATTAAAGAATAGTTGAAATGCTCTTTTAATGCGTCTCTTAAAAAAAACCCCATTCATTGAAATGATGAGAATTATGCCTACGTCATAAAATCGGGTGTCAAAGTAATTTTTTGCTTGAATAACTTGTATAATAAGTCTCTGTCTGTAGCAATGTTAACGAATTTATTATAATGTAGCAAGTAATTGCTTTATTCATTTTTTTTTTTTTAGTTACCGTTTATTGTAAGAATAAACCCTACCCTAAATCAAGGTTTTGTAGGGGTTACCTGGTAAGTTGCATTTAAGATTTGAAGTATTTTTTTTTTAAGTTTTAATTTGTAAAGAAACTTTGTATTTAGTTAACTAATTGTATAATAATTCACTAGTTAATTATTTTTGAAAATTTGTTCTGACATATTAGTGTCCCAGGTTTATTGCCATTTTCCTGGATTAGGGTTATGGTTATGCAATTTGGGTATATTAACTGCCCTATTGTGTGAAATTTGTGTAGTTTTTGACACATTCATCAAGGGCATTAGCATACATAATTTAATAGCTAGTGTGCATATATATTATATTACTAAGCTTAATTATGTTTCAAATCAAGTAGTAAAATTTAATGATTCATGTCTTGCTTTAAATTAATTTAATGAGCACTAACTGGTGTAAGTTATATTTTCATCTAATGCTTTTCAGCTACTAATTCCTCGGAAAAATTAATATTTAAACCTAAATTTGTCATTTACTTTATTAAGATTATAATTTTGTAATTTGAGTACATTACTTGTTCATGATTAGATGGTAGGTGGTGATTAGATCTTTGCTTAGAACAGCAACCTTTTTTGTATGTTTAAATTGGCATGCTTTTAATTTTTTCAATATCTAAAGATTCATGTTGATTGTAATTAATCATTTAAACTACAAATCCAAAGAATCAGTTTAAAATGTTGCTACAATTAAAGAAATAAATTTGATAAAGTTATGCATACTTATTCATGCAAGCTAAACATTGATGCTTTAAATTATGTAGTTGGCTTTTTTAACAAGTACTCTTATTTGTGATTTGCAGTTGCATTTTCTGATTCCCTATTCTGAAAGCTTTTCGTTACAGCAAGAATAACCATTCGATTTCTTTTCTTAAGTTTTAATTTGTAAAAGAAACTTTGTATTTAGTTAACTAATTATATAATAATTCACTAGTTGGTATTATTTTGAAAAAATGTTCTGACATACATGTGTCCCAGGTTTTTTGCCATTTCCTGGATTAGGGTTATGGTTATGCAATTTGGGTATATTAACTGCTTATTGTGTGAAATGGTGTGTATTTTTGGCACATTCATCAAAGGGCATTGGCATACATATTTTGAAAAACTAGTGTATATATATTGGGCTGAGCTTAATTATGTTTCTAATTCAGTAAGTAATAAAATTTGGGATTGGATTTTTTGTCATATTTCTACAGCAAGGGCATAATTTGTTAAAATCTTTCTGCATACAATGGTTTTTAATATACCTGTTTAGTTTATAAAAAGCTTCCCTCTGTTTTACTGAAAACTACAGCTAAAACTAGTGGCTGGTAGTTTTGCACTTTCTGCTTTTCTCAGTTATACCTTCATTGATATTTGGAAACTGCTAACATTTTCTTTGCTTGTTTTTCTAAGAGCAATGATGCTGACAAGAGCTAAACTATAAATGGGAGGAAAGGAAATGAAACAATTTTTGAACTTTAACTATATTGAGGTTGTTAATATGTAAACTGTTCAAAATTGGTTAATCTGCATGTTTGTTAGGTAGTGTGCATGTTAACAACTTTGTGCTTTTAGTGATAGCATTTATAAGGCTGTAAGCTTATGTGTATAACTAGATTTTAATTGCTTTTCTGTAAAGATGTTTTTGTCCAAGCATTTTGACAACTTTTACAGTTTGTTGCATTTATAAATTGTAGTTTTGTATTAAAGGTTAAAGGCACTAATTAGTATAAACCTAATTTATCGCCAAGTGCTGTTGTATTACCGGATATTAATGATCCAAACTTCATGTCATCTATTAAGGTTATGATTGTTTCATTTGGATATATTGATTGTTTATTGTGTGAAGATGGTGTGTATGTATTTTTGACACATTCATCAAGGGCATTAGCATATACATTTGATAACTAGAATAAATTTTCTATTTGGAATTATGCATATTGATAATTGGTACCTTTTTATTACATGTAATTTTTATATATAAATAAGGAAAGAGGAAGTTTAATATAGTTTTATTTTAACTTAGTTGAATTAACCTTAGTTGGTGTAAATCCTGATTTTTTTAGTAATATCTTAACAACTAGATTTTTAAGTTATTCTTTAAATTTCTAGCTGTTCCTATTATTTAATTCAAAATCATTTTTTTTACAGATCCTAAAATTCGTATCTTTGATCTTGGACGAAAGAGGGCTAAAGTAGATGAACTACCTTTGTGTATCCACTTGGTTTCAAATGAATTTGAACAGATTTCATCAGAAGCTTTAGAAGCTGGTCGTATCTGCGCCAATAAATATCTTGTAAAAATGTGTGGTAAAGATTCTTTCCACTTGAGGATGCGACTACATCCATTTCACGTTATTCGGATCAATAAAATGTTATCGTGTGCCGGGGCCGATAGGTAATTATTTTTAATTTATTAAGTAATTAGTTTTTGCATATTCATTATTTGAAAATTTTAGATTTTGTCATTATTGCTGCATCTTTGGTGTGGTAATTCATTTTTAAAAAGGAAAAGATTAAGACTAGTATTTACTATTACTAAGGGGCTATTATCAAAATAAATTATAAAGTTTAGCTAATTTTTTTTTTCAATTGAACTGCATTTTCCTATATATAAAAAAATCATAAAATTTCTGAATATTGGTGATGTGTATAGAGGACAAGTCATTTTAATGTATTTGGAAGCTGTATGGAAATATATATTATGTCATTAACTTCTGTTATGCCTGTCCCTGTGAATGCATTCTTTCCTTAGGTTACTGCTAATTAGCTTAAAAAGTTATGTTCCTGTTTCAATTTTCCTTTGTGTACAAATTACTTAATTTCTAAATTTTTATATTGTGTCGACTAGTTTTAAGTATGTTGCAGAAATCAATAAACATTTAAATGTAAAGTTTGGTTTCATTAACAAAGCTTAGCTTTTACAGTTTTTAGAAAATATGGCAGTTCTGAAAAATTTTGCGGTATCCATAGTCATCTGACAATGTAGTTTCTACAAGTAAAGTGAATTATGTGTAATTTTTATAAATATTCAATGTGCACTAAAATTTGTTTTTAAGTTTTCTCCTTGTTATCAAAAGAAGCAAATGTGTTAAAAGATGAAGTTTGGCATTATATATTGTAGAAAAATTTGTTTTTCCTTTATTGAAGCATATTGGTGATAGATAACGGATTTTCTTAACTATGTGGTCAGTTTTTAATGTAACCAGGGTTATAATTTTATTTAATTCTGTTTGTATAACTTTTTTAGGCTCCAGACTGGTATGAGAGGGGCTTTTGGAAAGCCACAAGGGACGGTAGCTCGAGTTGATATTGGTCAAGTGATCATGTCAGTTAGGGCTAAAGATCAACATAAAGAGAATGTAATTGAGGCTCTCAGGCGTGCAAAATTTAAGTTCCCTGGTCGTCAAAAAAGTGAGTTCATTTATATTTTGGCTGGTTCTGTAATTTTATTGCTTAAGATATTCTAGTGAAACTATTTGTTGTCCAGGGATGAAAGTCTTACTAAGCCTTGCTATATCTTTAAAACTAAAATGTATTCATTTTGAATTATTAAATTAACTTATAATTTTTTCTTTAATTGAAACTTGTATATCATATGATCCTTGAAGTGTAAAAAAGAACTGTTAATGTTAAAATATACTTCGAGAAACCACAGAGAAAGCTATTACAAAAAATCTACATAACATTTTGTTTCCTATGTTCCTATCAGCAGAATTGTTTATCAGAAATTTGAAAACTGTTTAAAGACATGATGTGAAGTTCTTTGCCTGTTGTCTAATTTGCTTATATACATTTTTGAGTTGTGTTATGTTATCTAATTTATGTATCCATCAATGAGAGATTATGCATGCCTTAACTTTTAATATTGCTTATTTTAAGACTTAATATTTTGTCTTTTAGATTGCAGTTTCTAAAAAGTGGGGTTTCACTAAGTGGGAAAAACCAGATTATGAAGCTATGAGAGCTGATGGTCGTTTGAAACCTGATGGTTCCTACTGCCATTATTACAACAACCATGGGCCATTTAAAGTTTGGGAAAAAATGCAACGGGAACTCCGTGGTCTTGAATAATCAATGTATTTATAAAGAATAAATTTGGTCTATGAACTTTTATGTTTTAATATTTTTCTACATTTTACTACACTTGTTTAATAATTTTTTAAAATGTGTGCAGGTAGTGTTCTATTAAAAATAACAATAGTTGAAATGTTAAGTATTTATTATTTCAATTGATTTAGAGATGGTGCTTGTACAAAAAGTAGAATTTTTATAAATACATAACATTTTTTTCCTATGTTCCTATTAGCAGAATCGTTTATCAGAAATTTGAAAACTGTTTAAAAGACATAATGTGAGTTCTTTCTCCCAAAAAATATTCTATATAATAAAATTGGTTCAGATGCATTTTCTTCACAGGTTCAAACACTATAATTTAAATAGTTAATGCTCAATGTGTATGCATTCAATGTACATTAATAAACAATTTTAACATTAGATTCTAATTTTCTCATAAATACATAAATTAGTTTTTGTATTGAATTTTGAATGGCATACAAAATGATTAAGTTTAATTCAATTGTGGTACAAATATTATGATTTTATTTCATATCAATCATACAATTGCTAAATAATATAAAATTAATTAGTATGCGCTTTGAAATCTGAAGAACTGTTAAAGTAAAAATATAGTTAATAAACCACAGAGAACTAAAACAAAATTTCCCTGATATAGAAAATTTTTAAAAAAGCTAGAACAAAAATATTACAATCATGGATATTTAATGTTAGAAGACTTATTTTTTAATTCTTATATCCAAAACTACTGAAAAAATTATATTCTAATTTCATCGTGCTAAAGTCGATTACAATAAATGGGGGAAATTTCTGAGCCATTTTGTTAATCACTGCACCATAAATCAGTTCCTCATTAGCAATATCTTCTACAATTAAATTGTCATTATCTTTATTGTCACTCTCTTCAAAGTCGAAATCCGAAAGTTTCTATATCCACCATATTTGGATTCTTCTGTTCTTTATTGTTTTTGGTATAATACATCTATTACTCTAATTGAATTCCATGAGCATATCACAATTGCTGATTTGCACCAATCAATGTTTCATAACTTGCTCCATCAGTCATTATGGAAACTATCTTTCAGGGATAATCCATGTGTTGCTAATTTAGATTTAAGCACTTTCACACATTTTCTGCTGCCATACTTCCCGAGACGTGTCCTATATTTCAAAATTTTTTTTCTGAATGAATATTTATATTTTAATAGCGTCTATTTCTTATACTAGTCTATTCCTCAAATGTATGGCAAAAATTTTCATTTACTTTTAACTGTATTGGCTCATGTTTCAAAAAGAATTGCGAACACTGTTGCTGTAGTTTATAACAGTTCTTATAGGTAATCGATGTTGGTAGATTTTTAAAACTTTTGGCGGATAACGATCGTCTTAATTCAATAGAAGTGCAAAACACTCGAAATGGCAAACCATCTAATGCTGTCATTCTAATTATAATTTTATCCAAATTATCTTTTTTTTTTTTTTTTTTTTTTTTTTTTTAATTATCTAAAATGCCTGATGGTTTGGGCTTAGAGACTGTGCTTAAGTTTGTATCTTGATTGCAATTAGATACTTTCCTCTTTAACAAATTTGTATCATGTTTCGTTTGTACTTCCTCCATTCACTTTAATAACTCTTGAACATTTTTTACATTGTGCCACCATATTCTTTCCATCATATAAATAACAAAACCAAAGTATTATCAACTGATTTTTTATGTTCTTTAAAAGTTATTCTTATTCATTATTTATGAGTAGATATATATATAATAAATCTAAAAAATGTTTTGAACTCTAAACTATGATATGCAACTACAATGTGAATAACAAACTCATCAATTTAAAAAATATCAAAATATTACACTTTCTTCACAACTACTTGTTTTCACATATAAGAATTTCTTGTGAATACCGGTATTGCAATCCCTAATTGTAGTCGAAATAATCGTCTAGCCAAGAATTGCAGTTGTGATAAAAATTAGTTTCAATGCAGTTCGTTTAAGAACTGGACATTTACAGAAGGTATGCATTAAAACTCTTCTATAAGGAAAAGAAAGAAATAATAACGGATCAAGTTCAACGTACTATATCAATGAGGAAGAAGCACTTACGAGGGTAAGGTCAAAAGTTCTCGGCCTGACACCGAGATGGCGCTCCAATCAGCAAAAATTTATGTTTTTCTGCCTGGGTACACGTGTCATTAGTTCGTATGACAATTAGTTTGTTTACATGAATTTTCACATTAGACGTCTTGCGTGTTTTTCGTTAAAATGGATGGCCAAAAAACCGGAAACCATCCAAAAAGTGCATGATATCGTGTTGGACGATATGTGAGTGAAATAGCTGAAGCTGTGGGGATATCGGAATATGTTTTGAATTATAAATGGCTGCTTTATTGTTAGTATGGAATTAAAGATTAAAGTTTCTAAAATATTGTATGGTACTCAAAAAAAAAAAAAAAAAAAAAAATACTATTTAAAAAAGTAAGATAAAAAATAAAAGAATTTAAAAGTTAAGTTTTAAATTCGGTACAATTAGGGACCAGTTGTCGATGCCACGTGACTATTGTACAAACGTAAACAACCCCCAACCCGGTTGCTTACTGATCGCTGATTGGAAGAATTATGCTGAACACGTGAGAGCCAAGATCTGAAAGGTAAAAAGGTAAACAAATCCCCACAAAAAAGGCCCATCACAGAACCTGTGATTTTATTTTTCATTTTCATTTTTATTTTTATTTGGTTTTCATTTTTATACTTTTTGTTTGGTTTTTCATTTTTATACTTTTTGTTTGGTTTTTCATTTTTATAATTTTTATATCTTTTTATTTTTAATTTTTTATATCTATCCTTTTATTTTTCTAACAAAAAAAAAAAAAGGGTAAAAAGCGAACGAAAAATAAAACCTAACTTAATTACTAGTCGGAAAGTTATAATGAATTTAAAGCACAACGTAGCAATAAAAAGGGGAATAGAAAAGGAACAGAGTTACCTCTGCGCCAGTTCTTAGAATTAATTTTACATTTAGTTTTTAAGCCAAAAGTAATCGTCAGATACGCATTGAGATAACTTCTCAATGAGCAAAGCTCACCCCATTACCTGAACTCGCTTGCGCTTGTTCAGAGTAACAGCCATGGTGTTTCTTAACTTTAGGAAAACACTCATAGGAGACATCGTAGACTGCCCGTGGTCTTTTTTGGGAACTCTTCACCCCAGGGTGATAGGTTGGCAGTCGACGGATTAACTCATTGCTAATCTGAGGACATTTTTCAAGAAAATTCTTTGAAATTTTGATTATATAATTAGGAATAGGTTCGACGTCTAGATCACTGTGAATAATCTTACGACGAACGAACCATGGTGCGTCAGCAATCATAGCCAGGTGTTTATTTTGGAATACCTGGAGTCTCTTGATGTTTGTCAATGAGGTAGAGGCCCAGATAGGACTACCATAAACCAAGATAGGTCTAATGATAGACTTGTAGAGCAGGATCTTGTGTTTGATCGCAAGCCTACTCTTTCGAGAAATTAGGCAGTGGAGTTTAATACTCGCACCAGTTGCTTTAGCAACTGCATTCTTAATATGGGAATTGAAAGATAATTTTGGGTCTAGAAATAACCCCAGGTATCTATATTCAGTTACCCAGGGGACGGGCTGGCCAAAAGAGTGATACTCCCTAATGGAGAAAACGCGATCTTCCGAGTAAATAGCATACAGGCAGATTTAGTGGCATTAACTTTAATTTTCCAGGTGGTTAACCATTTTTCTAATTTAAAACTGAAAATTGAAGGTCTTTAACAGCAAGCTGAGGTGATTTGTTCTGTGTGGCTATCGCCGTATCATCAGCGTAGCAAAAAGAGAGTTGTTTGAGCATCTCTCGGAATATCATTTATGTAAATATTGAAGAGGGCGGGCGCTAGGAGCGACCCTTGAGGAACTCCCCTTCTATTGGTCTGGTTGAGGAAGTAACTCCACCTACTCTAACTAAGAAATCTCGGGATTGTAGGTAAGAGCAAAGAATCTTAACTAGTTGGGGTGAAAATTCAAGTCGCATGAGCTTGAATAATAAGCCATTATGCCAAATTTTATCAAAGGCTTTGGCTACGTCCAAAAATAATATTCCCGTAGATTTGCGTTCGTTAAAGCCATCATGAATCAGCTCTGTCAACCTAAGTAATTGGTGACAGGTTCCTAATTGCCTTCTGAAACCAAATTGTTCAGGAATAATTAAATCGTGGAGATCGCAATGCTGATTCAGGCGTTTAAGTAACGCAGATTCGAATATTTTGCTCAAGCTACTAAGTAGTGAGATAGGACGGTAATTTTGGGGGTAAGCCAAATTAGCATTTGGCTTAGGAATGGGGCATACTACGGCAGTCTTCCAGCAAGCTGGGAAATGACAGATCCTAAGTAGAAAGTTAAAAAGAAGGGTGATATAAAGAATAAATTTAATAGGAGTGGACTTTAACATGCGATTGTTAATAAGATCCAGACCAGGGGTTTTATTGTTTTTAAACCTTCTGATAATTTCACAGACTTCTTTAGGAGTAATTAATTCTAAGTCATTGGTATGTGGTCTTTGTAAGAAATCTGTGACTGTAGAGTTGGTGTGTTCGAAGAAATTTCTATCTTCAACATCGTGATTAAGTTCAAATTGGGATTTGAGACTGTCTGCGAGCAGTTCCGCTTTGTCTAAAGGGAATAAGCAGCTCGGCCGTTGGCACCCTGCAAGGGCGGAATGTTGTGATATTGTCTGCGTAGGAGGGAACATTTTTCCAAAGAGATGTTGACTCAGGCGTCAGGGCCTCTATGTCGTCTTGCCAGCGTTGCTGTGTAAAGACAGTAATGGCTTCTCTAACGTCAGTTAGAGAGCGGTAATAAAGTCGTAGGAACTCAGGATCTCTTGTCCTTTGCCACCTACGACGGTAATAATTCCTAAGTTTAATAGCATCTTTAATATGTTGAGGAAATCTAATCGGTGGAGGTTTGAATTTAGGGTAGAACTTTCCTGCAGACATGTGACGTAGATGTTAGTTAATTCTTTTATTCTATCATCAGCATCTGCTGCGGTATTTAATTGGAAGCTAGGAAGTTTTTTACATTCCATCACATGCCTGAAGTTCTCCCAATTGGTATTTAACTGATTGGGAACTGTCAGTGATTCAGGGCTGGTATCCAGGGTTAGAATAACAGGGAGGTGATCAGAGTCTAGATCTGTAAGCACCTCAATACCATAATTAAAGGGGATGAATTTAAAAATAGCAAGATCGAGTACATTACCTCGATGATTACTATTGCGAATGTCGGTTCTAGTAACTTTAAGGGGGAACAACTTTCACGCCCCTTTGACTTTGGAGAAACGATTCAGGGTAAACCCATATCTATTTGAATGTCCAAAGTTCCAAGAGGAGTGAAGAGCGTTGAAATCACCAGCGAGAATCACATTATTTCCCATTTTGATAAGTTTTTGAAGTCCTCCACCGGGAAACCACCTGGAAGGCTAGGCTTAACATATGCAGAGATTATTTTTAATGGGGGATAATTATTAATTTTAATTTCAATAATAGAAGCATCAATGGAATCAAGATTAGGAGTAGGAAGGCTATGGTGGTGAATACTATTTTTAACGTAAATACCTGTGCCGCCACTTACTCGGGTAGGATGCTGGTTTGGTCTATCAGTACGATAGAACCTGTAATTAGCGATCAAAGGGTTATAACCTGGAGGCAATTTTGTCTCCTGAACCAAAAATACATCAAGATTCTGCTCAGCTAGGAACTCCCCTAACCTCGTGAATTTTGGAACGTAACGAATTAGCGTTCCAGAAACCAATTGAAAGAGACCCAGACCCGAAGAGAGTTAAGCCGTGAGGAACTGACTTTGGGAAAGGACATCAGTATACGCCCCAAAGAGGTGATACGTCATATCGAATCTATTATTACAATTCCTCATTTTATCTTTTGCTAGCCCAAATGCTTGCAATATAATTTGGCCGTGAGATGGATTGTCTCTTACGAGGTCCATCAAACACTGGAAAATCTCTGTCAACGAACACTCCGAGGAGGCCGTGACAGGTGCAGAGCTATTTGTGGTAGCAGCAGACAGCGGCTCCCTAACTATGATTGGCTGAGGGGCGGGGCCTACAGACTTTTCCTCGTTCCCCTGGTGGAGAACTTTGGAATAAGCCATAGTAGGCTGAACAGTTCGACTAGTAAAGGTCGTTGGCTGCTTCCTGGTAGGAACCTGTTGTTTAGGTTTGGTAGAGGTGGGGGATTGTTAACTTTACTTAAATTTGGTTTTTTTTGCACCGGTTTTTGTCCGGGCTTGGGCATACAGGGGGCATCCGCGCCAGTTCGCGGCATGGGCTCCTCCACAATTTGCACATTTAAGTGGCTGGTCCAGTGTTAACGTACATTCTTTAGCCTGTGAGGGGCCAGCACACCGTGGATGTCACCGTGGATGAGACATGGGTCTACCACTACACGCCAGAAACAAAACAGAGCAGTCAAGCTTGTGGGTGGAAGCCGGTGGTTCAGCGTCAAAGAAAGTGAAGTCGGTCGCATCTGCCAGAAGGTCATGGCCAGCGTGTTTTGGGATGCGAAAGAAATCCTGTTAATTGATTACCTTGCAAAAGGCAAAACAATTACAGGCGAATATTACTCAACCTCTTGACCAGCTGGATGCCAGAATTCGCGAGAAGAGGCCTGGTTTGAAGAAGAAAAAGTCATCTCCCACCAGGACAAGGCACCTGTGCACAAGGTGCGTTGGCGATGGGAAAACAGCAGGATTTGGGATACGATTTCTCGGCCATGCCCCTATTCTCTTGATTTGGCACACTCAGACTTTCATTTGTTCCTAAACTTGAAGAAATTTGTTTCTGGGGAAGCGCTTCGCATCCAATGAAAAAGTTGAGAGGGCCGTAGATGAATATTTTCCCAATCTTCCAGACTCTCACTTGAAGGAATACTGATGTTGGAGAAACGTTGAAGTCAAGGGAGATTATGTAGAAAAATAAAATCATTTTTTAACTGAAAGTCGCAGTCTTTCATTGTCAGGCCAAGAACTTCACCTTATCCTCGTAATTGTTAGGTGTGAATACGATAACTGATATTTTCAGCATAGAAAAGGCTTAAGAGAAGCTGTAAAGTGTTTTGTTATTTTGAATATTGAAGGTCATGAAAAAGTTTGATGTGAATTCAAGTTCAAGTTTTACTTTTATGCCACGAGATAAATTCTACAAACTCAACATTACGGACATTACCATTAATTATATTTTAAACTTCCTGTATACCCTCATACCATAAAAATTGCGAATATATTAAAGCATCTTACATTAATGAATTTATTTGAAATGAAGGATGAATTAGTATTATGAGATCTCTCTTCAGATTAAAAATTCCCCGGAAATAGAAATTGTCACGTGTAAACTATTTGTCATTATAAATGACAATAGATGGCGCCACGACCAAGAGGCTCTTCCATAACTCCTCCTCCTGTAACTCGTTATAAGGCGAATGTCTTATACGGGGATGTAAAAAATGTAACAGCAAGGGCAGAAGAAGGAACGCGAGTTGTGGTTGGCGGGCGGTTGCTCGAATACGTATTGTTGGAATGTGAATAAATATTTGATATATATCAACTGAAAGTGTGTTAATTTATGAGAACAGAAAAAGAAGACAACACACGTTTAAAAACCCTCCTTCTATATTTTTCTTAAAATCGCTCATGTTATACTACACAATATTTTTAAACTTTCCTTAACCTCTTAATGCCCTTGGCCCCATATGTGAGCATTTAGTTTTTACAATTATAATTATTATCATTATTTAAAAATAACATAAATAAATTATTCACTATATAGAATCTCAACAAGAAAAATACAAATTTTATGGTTTGGCTGCACTGATAACGATTTTTACGGTGTTCAGTTAAGAATATGAAAATAACATAAAGTAGTATTTCAACTGGGATTGTTGAATTATTTGAACAAAATCGTTAATCGTTGATAAAAATAATACCAGATATATAAAATATATTTAGTTTTAGTAATTAATGTCTGGAAAAATAATGAATAATTGTTCCCGAAAATATGAAATCATTTCACTTATAGAATAATATTAACCCTCAGTAGCAGTAAATGTGGACGTTATGGTGTGTGTGTGCATTTGTATTTTCCAATTTTTTTTTTTTTAAATTCCCATCAATATAAAATTATTCTTTTATTCTCTGAAGAGATTAATCTTCAGCAATCTTACTCTCAATACTAGAACTAGAAAAGATCTCTCCATCTCTCACTAATTATTAGACAATTTCTTTGCTTTTTCCAATTTTAGAAAACTAATCCCATTCTAAAAAAAAGAATTAATTTGAAAAGAGTTATTTATCTTATTTCAAATCAAAAATTGTAATTTCCCCAGGAATTACGCATCATTGCAAATTATCAACTCCCAAAGGTTACTGTACTGATCTCTGAGAAACTTCCAAACAAATAAGCTACATTTTCATAGATGCTGTAAAGCCATTTGATAGTTTGCGACGATGCAATTCACAAGCTCATTGTTTACCACTTCCCATTCAATTCTCCATTCGATTCATTTGCTCCCTACTTAACGTTTTGTTTGAGTAAAACATAAATTCCTATATCCATTCATTAAAAGTAATTAAAATTTGAATGAGCTAAAACCTGTTCTCATCTGTTCGTCCCATTCTAATCATCTAATCATCTAAAAGATTAACCTACCTTTTAAACATAGTCTTTATTAAAAAAGAAAACCCAATTCTTGCTTTAGATAAGAAAACCCAAATCTATCCGTTCATTAAAGAAAAATGTTGGTGCCATTTAATAATATTTTTGTAAATCTATTAAATGCCTCCAAATTAACTGAGTCAAATTCAATTTGGAATTCTGAGAAACTCAACACAAATTTCCTCCCGAAGGTAATTATCCACCATTCGATTCTTGTGTGGTTTAGCATCTGTATCTGAAAAACAAAGTTCTGAGGATGATTATGAATGCTTGATGGTTAGGATGGCCTACATTACTCTATTGCCCCCTCCCAGTATAAAAAAAAAAAAAAAACTCATCGATAAAATTTCTGGTGGTATCTGCAGCATCACACAGTTCTCTAATTCTGAAATTCAGAACCCCTTTTTATGACATTCCGTTTAATTAACTCGGAGTACTTCAGGCAGTCTTTGATATCTTAAAATAAGTTCCAGCCACCACATCTGGAAAATTATCAATGTTGCAGTTTTTACTCTACTCATTCTGGAGTTCTTCAGTGCTTTTTTTTTTTTTTTCTTTTTATTAGTAAATTTTACTTACATAGTTAAAATACATATTTGAAGTTCAATATGTGACCAATTTCAATGTAAAGTGAGATCAAATTTCTAACAATTATACAAGAATGACAGTGATGTTCCCTATTCACAATGATGTTATTTATTAACTTGCTGTGTCAAAACAGTTCAAAGATCATGAAGTGTTGCAGGAGCTGGATTATAAGCATGCTTAATCTGATTCCATATTAAAAAGAAATGCCGGCCAAACCCATATACATGATGATTTTCACGAAGGTAATTATCCGCCATTCGAGTTTTGTATGGTTTAGCAATACTATCTTGTAGAATGTTGATATTTAATATAACTGATCAATAATGGAGCTTAAAACCAATCAATGCATTATTCAAAGATGTACCTACCTACCTACACACATAGAATGGACCCAACAAGTATATTTCTTTTATGGATATGATTATGTCAACAGTGGTTTACCTATTTATATCAATCTTCTTGAAACACTTTATAAACAAAATTTGGATTTATCAGTAAAAAGTACAAATTTGTACGCAAATTGGCATTTTGCGTGCCAATTAAGCCTTTTATTTCAGGATGTGGTGTGAGCAGAGCACACAATGCTGGCTGTCTTTATATAATCTTCTTGTTGGAGGTTAGATGAAACAAAAATTCTGAATAGCATTATTATGAATTAAGGTAATATATAGTTTGGATACATAGGTTGTTTATTAATAGCTATGACAAAATTATGTATATCTACTGTTATTATTTGTAGTGTACACTTATGTATACCACAGTGATACATCTCTTTATTTGTGAAGAAATACTCTCATTTCAGGGAACTTTCAGCAGTAATTTATCTCATTTTGTCCATCGTATAGGAGGAGAAAAATCTAAGAACTCCCACCAGGCAGTATTTATTGCCTTAGAAACTTAGGAGATTCAGAAAGACCTTGTAATAATTTCATATCAAAAGTGCCCTGTGGGAATTTTCTGTTTATGATAAATAGTGCAATGATCCTCCGTTTCACCCATTTATGAAATGCCAATGGTTTACTACTTTAAACACGAGTCCATGATGAAAAAATATATTGATGTTTGTTGTATTTTTAAACCTATATATTTTTTATTATGCAATTTTTTTTTATGTGCATATATAGCTGGATAAAAGAAATCAATAAAATCAATTTTAAATAAATAATTCTGCGTTAAGTGTAATACAATATTTTCTGTGTTTAATTCTAATAACTCGGATACAAAAAAAAAAATTTTTTAAGCCTCATATGGTGAAAATAAATGTGTCCTAAAATTTGAAATGATTCACAAAAACAAAAGTTTAAAAATATGCCGATAGATGGCGAAAAATTACGAACTGAAAAGTATCCTTGACTGGTTTTAACTGTCAACAATTTTGCAAGTAGAAACCGTAACCTGTTTTCATCTGTACTGTTGCGGGTTTTAAGAAAAGTTTTGTTTATGGGGAAAAGAGAATTAATTGATGGACATATCAAAGGTTCTATGAAATTATGAGATGTGATGTACCGGCTGAAATTAATGGAATCTCAAGATTAGAACTTTTGCAAAAATTAGTTATTTATTTCTGAAAGATCTGTTTTACTATGTCCATCTCAGGTAAGTTTTTATACCATATTAAATTAATTTTTATATAATATATTGAATTTTATTTCATAAATTTTCTGCAGTATATCAGGAATATTGTTGTATTATTAATCATATTTCCATTTTATTCGAACAAATTAACAAGTCTATCAAAACCAATTTTTTTCTGAAACATATTGGGTTACTTTATTTTAATTTTAACAAATTTATTAAATTGTATTAAGTATTCACATCTCTTTTCTTAAGTTTGTTTAATAGTTTTTTATTAATTAACATTATAGGCGTTCTATTTGTTTACTAATTTGGCTTTCTTCCAAAAGTGTCATGTGCACTTGGATAACATCATCGCTTGGTTTGTTTGCACCTCGATAGTATTATGCAATTTAATCGTCTGAAGAGAGAGGGTGGATAACCCATTTATTACTGTTAAGAGCAAATACGAATTTATAATCTGTAAATTCAGTTTTTAATAGAAGATAAGTAAAGACTATTGAGTTATTAATAGACATTTAATTGAAACAAAAGTTTCATAAAAAAATTTAAATAGTATGATATTCAAAGAATAATAATATAATGTAATTTTTAATTCTATGAAAGTTGTTCTTTGTAGGTTTTTACTTTTAAATTGCAGTACTTGTAAATTTAATTTGAAAACACCAGTAGCTTATTTGTATTTATTTATTAAGGAATAATTTCATAAATAGATTATTATCAAAATTTTAAACTTTGAAATTGATGAATAAATTTATTAAAAAGTATTTTTTTATTTGGTAGTATTTTATTAAGAAATCAGCATTTTAAGTGTAAATCTACACAGTGTTGATGGAGAAAGTTTTACATCTATGAACAGCATTTGAAGTTCAAGATTTTGCAGATCCTAATACCCTAATTTGTGATGCATTTATCAAAATTTCAAAGATAGGTTTGAAATACATTTTCAATTTACACATGAATTTGAATATTTGCATGGTTTTTATATTAAATAGAAAATTAATTTTGTTGTATTCTTCATTTTATTAAAACTTAAAATGAATGATGCATACATTTCAATCAAAGTTTATCCATTCATGTATAATTATTTTAACCATTCATTATTAACTTTGAATTCTATAAAGACCAGTTTAAAAAAAAAAACCATGTATTATTTTGATTTTAAAGTTTAAAATATTATTGCTAATTTGCATTTATTTATTGTATATAGAAAAAGGCCAAAATATACTCAAAATTTTCTAAAGTGTTAAATGAAACAACAATCACAATAACATGAAGTAAAGGCTAATGTAGCAAACTAAAATGCATTTAAAAAATTTAAGTTATTAAATTTATGTAACTGTATACCACATTCCAAAATATGTAATATTCTCATATAACTTATACTACATCACAGTTTATTTTTGATTTATTATGTATATTTATACAAAAAGAAATTACATGAAGAACGTACAGATTACTCATACAGAAGAGAAAATAATTAGAATAATTTTACAATCAAAACCAATATGATTGAATTACAGTCCTGAAAATTATTACATTGTGATATAAATTCATTAAAAATATTTATAAAAATAATTTTAGAATTTTTATAAAGGTAATTCAATATTTGATGTGTATATTAATTCAAACATTGTAGTATGTAAATTTAAATTGTAATTTTCAAAAATTAAATCAAAAATTTTTTTAGCTGGGAAATTTACTTGTTTTTAAAATACAATATACAATATGATACATTATCATCCTTTATATATATGATTATCTGCATTATTTCAACAAAATGTTGAAAATTATGATAGCTTTCCTTTAATATAGAAATTTGATGAGGATGATACTACAGATAAAAATGAAGTTAAAATTTCTACTCAAAGAGTATGAGAAAAACTATTAGCCAAACAACTGAAATTGTTCACTTGTGGTCCATGTGTGCAATTAGTATGCAAGGTGGTTCACCTTTCCATCTTTTGATGGTAGGCATTGCAACCATGACCCTAAAAAAAAACGATTTGATGGAGATTTGGGTTGCATCAATAGGTGTCTTGCATCAACAATCAAGTTGCTTGGTGGGAGTTTTTTAGGTTTTCACACGTATGTGAAGTATGGGGAAAACTGAGGCATAAACTAAAAGTAAAAGTAAACTAAAAACTAAAGGAACAGTTATCCCGAAAAGTCCTTCTGGCGGAAGATACTTTTTAATACCATCTATAGACTGTTCATAGCATACATAAAGGGAATATAAGGCCTTAATAATGTTCAAAAGTGGAACAATATTTCCTTTCATTGAAAAAAAAAAAAAGACAGTGAAAAGACAGTGACATAAATGCTTAACTATATCTATCTGATATAGATAAGAATATGATACTATATATGCATACATACATACATATATATAGTAATCAATATAATAAGAAAATGAATAATAGTTTTGTTTGAATTGGAAAATTTATCATTTGTCTAACTGAAAAACTTAATTGTACCTTATTTGGTAGCTAACATTCAGTTCTCGGGTTATTTGTTCCAACATAGTTACAGATACTATGTTCCATTGTAGAAATAGTTAATTTTAATTGCATTAATCCATAGCCATTTGGTCATGTTCAGTTTTAAACTGATCATTTGGGTCAAAATTTTGTCGTCTACTATAATTCTGTAATAATGAAATAAATGAAAAGTTAATGCTGCTAATGTTTTTTTCAATATTACTGGAATTGCTACTGGATTATTATTACTGGAAGTAACTGTTATTGTTTATTGGATTTGGAAGTAGGAAAGGAAGAAACATTTGTTTATATACATAGCAAATTTTTACTGTAGTGCGTACACTATTAAATTTCATTCATAAAAATATATATATATATTTAAATCTTTATAGGTATTTTCTCCTATAAAAATTATTATACATATTTTTAAAAATGCGATGTTTTTAATGTTAGCGAGTTAATTAGTTACAAAAATAAAAGGAAATTATTATCGTATAACTTGTACATGACATTCTTAATCTGCTATTATAGTATAAATAATCAGTTATATCCTTACTATATATCTAATAAAAAATTAAATTTAAAATTAAATATAAAGATCTCAATTATAAAAGTCAGGAAATAGTTCAAGCAACTAAATGAGATTTTGAGAAAACTTCTAAGATCTTTCAGTGAAAGTAAGCAATTGAAACAATTTTTAAAAGACAATGTAAAAATTTAGTATTTAACAGTAGTTAAAAATCTTCTTTTAAATGTATTATTTTTTTTTTTTCAGGGAAAAAGCAATCATGTTTGAGCGATATATGTTTTTTTAAATTTTAAGAAATGATTGATAGTGAGAAAATAAAAAATTTGTTTTAATCAATAAATTTATCATTTGTCTAATTCGAAAATTAAGTTTTATGTTATTTGACATTCAGTTTTCAATTATCACATTATTTGTTCTAACATAGTTGCAATTTAGTGTAATAGAAATAATTAACTTTATTACACTAATATATAGGTCTTGATCAATTTTAAAATGATCATTTGGGACAGAATTTTGCCATTTAATTTAATTCTGGGGTAATGAAAGAAATTAAAAATTAATACTGATATTGTTTTTTTCCATGATTAATTAGATATTTAGTGTTTCTGAAAGTGGGAAAGGAAAAAAGGTCTGCGACAGTTCTTAATTAACATACGGTGTGATAAACGAAACCACAAAGGGTTTTTTAAAACCAGGCGAAAACTCCGGCCTATTCAGTCATTTCAGAGAAAAAAAAAAAAAAAAAAACATTTTTGGGCGAATCATCGCAGAACTTTTCTCTTCACCAAAACCTCATCTGAAGACAATTCGTCAAGGGAGCGGGTCAGCTTCCCCATTTCTCACTGGTGTAGACATTCTTCAGTTCGTGGTCGATCACCTATCACGATGAAACAACTCATGGTGTAATCCATATTCCATCTGTAGTTGTTTCGAAGTGTGAAGGTCGCACAGACATTCGCTCATTTTATGAGTCTCATTATACATGACACTGAATATCTGCTGTCAGACTTGAATGACAGGTTATTCTCATTAGTACAAAATACTAATTGCATGTAATATAACTACCCACAATATTGCTTGTCTGCTGTCAAATTTGACTGATGGGTTGTTATTATGTACTTATTAAAGAATATACATTATCCTCTATCCTGGGAATGAACAGCAAAAACTCTTTCCGTGAATGCTACTATACCAAAGACGAATACCGAGAGCTGTGTGTTTGATATCATTAGTTGAATGCAAACTAAAGTTGTTTTCAATACTTAAATTTTGATCGACTGCTTTAAATTGTATTTTAATGTGATTCATTATACCACTAATGCATGTTAAATTTCGAAATCTTCTTGATGCTTCACTGTTCCAATCAATATTTTTGGATTAAGCTCTGTTTTTCTCCCTTGTAACATATAATGGTTATCAGAACTAAAATGTTAAACTTATTCTCTATACACGAATAAGATATTCTTTTTTAATATAAGGCATAATTAATGAATTTTCGTGAACTAGTCTGTGACTTGTATTTAGCACTGAAACAATTTTTTTCATTTGTCCGAAACACCCGTAACCCAGCTAAAATAGATCACTCGCCGTAGAGTTTCAAGTAAAATTTTTTTTTCTTTCTTTCTTATGCAGCTGGCAAACACAGACAGCTTGGTCTTCGATGGCCTTAAGGCAAGTGCTGCACAGACGTACTCACTTTGCATTACCCAGGGGCGCATGTAACTTGAAGATAAGCCACGGACGCGGGAGTAACACTGCCCCCCGCAACGCTCTACGATCCTATTGGACCGGGACCTACTTTTTAAAGTGGATTCCGAACCACTACAAACAACCATGGCACCGCCGGGACTCGAACCCGAAACCTGTGTTACCGAGCGCTAGCCACTCGGATATTCAGGCCCCTCAAGTAAAATTGAAAGCGATAGAATTATTCATTAAAATTCGTAGAAGATTTGCAATGCGTTATCTAGCATTTCTTATAAATTTTTTTCAAATAAACCGCTGTTCAGACTGAGTAAATTTAGATGGATAATTATTTCTTTCGGAATGGCCGAGTGTCTAGCGCTCGGTGCCACAGGTTTCGGGTTCGAGTCCCGGTGGTGCCATGGATGTTTGTAGTGGTTCGAATCCACTTTGCCGTAGGTCCTAGTCTCCTATGACTGTAATAGCGTCACGGAGCCAAAGTCAGACTTCTACCTACGGGTGCTCCATCAGAACAGAAGCTGCATCCCCTCACCCCTCCTTCCATGAGGGACACGACGACAACAACAATTATTTCTTTCTCACGAACACGAATCATCACGTTTCAACACGAATTTCTTCAATACGCTTATGACAAGGAAGGGAAACTATTTTCGTTTTGCAGTATTCTTACTACACAGTTTTTATTCAATTTAGCATATGTTCTGACAAATTTACTAGTTTTATAGTGAAAATAAAAAGTTTTCCATTGGTAGTTCGAATTTTATTAAAATTAACTCTTGAAAATTAAACTATTATGAAGCATCCGAATAAGAAATAAAAAATAGCCGGTATTTTGATTAATGAATTTGTCTGAAAAGTTTTTGCTGTCTATTGACATTTGGATACGTTTTTTTTTTTATTTGTCTGTATTTCAAATTTTTAAAAATAATACGTCGATATTTAAAAGAAAGTTATATGCATAATTTTATTTAGAATAGAGTTTAGTTTGTCGCTCTACAGTCATTTTTTGCACACTTTAGGCTAATTAGACCGGTACCTACTGTTTAACGTGGATTCCGGAACCACTAACAAACATCTATGCCACCGCCAGGATATTCAGAATAGAAGACAAAATAAAATTTATATGCTTTTTTTTTAAATATAATTATTATTAAACGCATTTTTCTGGAAAATTCTAAATGTACATTCACTTTTGAGAACCACTGCATTTTAATGAAATTTATTTTCATAATAGAATTCAATTACCAAAAATATATTTCATTTTTTATATTATTAATTAAAAAATTGATGTCTGTCAATTATTAGAATTACAATAGAGCATACGATTAAATATATCCGGTCATACTTTCTATTATGATATTTTTATCACTAACAAAAAGCTGTTTTATTATCTGTACATCTCCTTTACTTACCGTTACGGGGTCGACTTATATCCGGATCCGTTAAACTACAAAATAACGGAAGTACTGTTAGGCGGGCGAAAGTCATCAATTGCTAAATATAGCACGTTTTTATATCTGTTTTTACTTCTTAAATTTATCAAAAATATTTTTAATTGAAATGAATTGCTTTATTTTTGCAATTACTAGTTAGCTGCGTCGCTGACAAAACGAAAAATTTGATGTTGGCGAAATTTGCTGCCTGATAACAAAAAAGGACCAAAAACGTATATCAGAAGTAATAATAGGAATGCCGTATATAATGAACATTACAGGATTTTTTTTTTTTTTTCTTTTCATTTCCCTGCTTATATATAGGTTTCGAACATTGGTAAATTTTTTGAAGGGGAAAAAAGCATTTTCTGATTTTACTTGGATCAGTTTATATTCTAAAATATACTGTATATATATTTAATATGGTAGGATTTCTTTGTTAAATATCACATATATATTATAATATCAATGTTCACAAATTGAGGAAATATCGTAATTAATTTAATCATATTGAGAATATTTACCTGACAAATTTGCACAAATTCTCTCCTTTTCCATTTCGAAAATATTTTCAATTTTATGAAAAATTTTTTAAGGAAATAATCTTAATTTTATAAAACTTCATTTAATTTAAGGCATTTCATATGTATATCTGAGGAATTCGTTCCAGTTCTCTTTCTTTTTATTTCGAAAATTATTTCAAAGTTTATAAAGTTAGATACATAAAAGATAAAGTTTATTGATCTTAAAGATGCAAATTTTGCAAAAGATAAATAATTGCATATTACAAAATTGCTTTAAGATGAACTCTAATTAAGAAAACTTTTTTGGCGATCGAACTAATCCAGTAATTTTTATTAATGTGGAGAAAGTTATTATTTTTTTGAACTAGCAGAACCCGTCATACGTTGTCCTCGAAAAAAAAATATATTGTAGAAAATTACATATCGCGAATATATTCTCCATGCTCCAATATATGTGCATACTAATTTTCATAGATATCGTTTGAACGGTATATAAGATGAAATGATGCAGCACCATAAAGTGGATAGCGCGAACTTATTTTCCATATTGGAAAACATATCACTTTTCATAGCTATTGGTTGAACGGTATAGAAGTTGATATACTACACCACCACCTGGTGGCGACTTACAACAAGGGGGATAGCATAAAAACATTATCCATGTTTTGTAAAACATACAAAAATTTCACCAAAATCGGTCAAGCCATTTAAGAGGAGTTCAGTGACAATCACATATACAGAAGAATTAATATACTCAAAGAGCCAAAACATTATGACCACCTGCCAATAACGAGTTGGCCCACCTTTGGCACGCAACACAGCTTCAACCCGCCTTGGCATGGATTGATACCACCACTTAATACCAGTTAAATACCACTTCCACCTGATCACGTGCATTCCACGTCATCCAGGCGAGTTCATTGTAAATGTAAGGGGGGGTCATAATGTTTTGGCTCTTGTGTATATAAAGATTTAAATTTGTAGCGTCTACATTCAGCAACCCATTGTATTTTTTTTTTTTTTTATTATTGTTTATTTTTGTTTTTAAAAAAGACAAAACTGAATTCGTAGAACTATAAAGGAGTGATGAAAAAAAACAACATACTTGGTATCTAGGAATTTAAAAATTAAGTTTTTATTACTACTTTGGTTTAATTTTTCAAAACAAATTCCAAAGTTATGATACTGGTATTCGTGTTTTGGATTTGAGGTAGCTTTAAACAAAAGCTGATTAGAGCGAGCATAAATCGTTTATAATAATAATAACAATAATAAAAAATCGGAATTCACCTAACTTTTCATCTATCAAATGCTTATATTGTTGCAAAATGTCCTTGTTTGATCTAGTATGGGAAGATTAATGACGATTTCGATACTAAAGAAATTTTACTGTTTTGAAACGTTGATTGTTACAGTAAATAGCTAAGTTAAGAATTGTGTATCGTCAAATACTTTCCAAGGTTTTCCGCTTCCGATGAACCGCTTTCCGCAGATTGAATATGCGATTACTGAATATGAGATGACGACATAATAAGACCCTTAGAATGGTTGCGCTCTGTTAGTTTCGACCTTAACTCGAAAAAGTAATCGCCAGAGTTTAAAGATTGAAATGCCATTGGATTTTTCTTTCCCTTGAAATTTATCTTCTAACTCCGAAGTAAAGCTCCTATAAACATATGACGTTTTTAAATATTTGTAAAAAGGAGGTAGAGGGGGATCGAGTAATATGGCGTTAAAATTTAATTTCAAGGAGCTTATTCCGGAATTTTTCTAACCGATATTTTGTAAATTATGGATCAAACATATAGCGAGTAGTAAACATGCATCTTTTTAGAAGAGATCTGATAAGAATTTAAATCAGATTGCTATTATTTTTTTAAAAAATATTGCTGTGGGATTTATCCTATGCATTGCTGTTAAATTTTGTTATCCATTTCATCTTATCTTTTCTTTTTTTCAACATACGAAACGATGTTGTTACGAATCTAAACTGGAACCGTAAGAAAAGTTAAACTTCGAGGTTTTTTTTGTCACCATTTTATATTTTCATCAGTTTCTTTTATACCTTAGAATTCAACTTGAATTACAAAAATTGAGCTTTCCAGTATAATACTGTTAAATACACATTTACCAGAAAGTATCCCAAGGAAAATTTATTTAGAGACTTATACGTAATTTTGGATATATATATCATTTGCAAATTATGCATGATTTATAAAAATATGGGATTTTGTAATTAATGTTTTCGTTCTGTAGTCTTCAAATGTTATCAATTAATAGAATCCTTTTGGGTATTCAAGTATTTAATGGAACCCGTCATTCTCAAATAAATATTCACAAGAAATCTAGAGCATATATATATATATATATATATATACATATATAATTAATACCTTCTGCATAGAAAGTATCCAGAATTGTTAAATAAAGCACTCAAAAATCAATTTATTCGACAAAAAAAAAAAAAAATTTCTGTCAAATTAGATTTCATGGAATGGAATATAAATATGACAGCGCTTCAGTTAATCTTTCATTTACTTTTCTTAAGCTGATTGAGGTATAGCTTTGAGTTCCATCGGCGAATTTTTTTTTTTTTTGCTTAGCCTCAATAGATACAAAATGCCTTTCTCGAAGTGATAGTTTTAATTTGGCAACTGGAAAAAGTCGCATGGTGCTATATCAGGTGAATGCAGTGCTTGGTCGATGGCATTTGTTGAGTTTTGGGGTGTAAGTAAATCTTGCACAGTGATGGCTTTATGGTGCATTATCGTGGTGTAAGTCCCTAAATTGTCCTTCCACGAATTTAGATGTTTTCGCCGGAATTCTAGTGAAAACGCTTCATGATGCTAAATAATGTTCCTTATTCACCGTCTGACCCTCTGGAAGGAATTCAGTGTTCATCACACCGCAGTAGTGGGGAAAATTTGTTACTTTTTCGAGCGACTTCGATGCGTTTTTTTTTTCAGCTTATGCTCATTTTTGAAGCACTATTCCGAAGATTGTTGGGGTTTTTTGCATGCCGAATTCGTAAACCCATGTCTCGTCATCAGTTATGCGTTCCATGAAGATAGAGTTCGTAGAAGTTCAGGAAATCATATCTTTATCGACATGCTTACGATGCTCTTTTTCGACAATTGATCTCTTTCATGCTCAAAATGTCAATCATGATGTTATAAACGGACTTAAAAGTTACGTTCATCTTCTGAGCTAACACTTTAAAGATACATCTGACAATTTTTTGGCCAACAATTTCGTGATTTTGTGACTGTTGAAAGTCGACTAGAATGTGGCAAATTATCTGCCACTTTTTGGTCTTCATTGAATGTTTTATACTATTCATATGCCTTCGTTTTTGACATGCATGATGCACTATAGATCTTTTTGCAACATTTTTAGCGATTCAACTGTGTTACCTTTATCACCCGAAATTTCGTTTGAACACAAAAATTCAAGGCAAACTCTTTGTTCAACTAATTTTTCAATTGTAAAAATCGTGTTTTGGTTTGTCGCTCTACGGTCATTTTGTGCACACTTTGAGGCTAATTAGACCGGAACCTACAGCTTAACGTGGATTCGAACCACTAACAAACATCCATGACACCGTCAGGATTCGAACCTGAAGCCTGTGGTACCAAAGGTCAGAGCGCTAGCCAAGTGGCCGTAAAAATCGCGGAGCACTCAATGTTTAATTACAAAAATAGCTGCTGTCGGTACAGTGCTACAAACTTTAATAATAATAAATTTAAAAAATAATATTAATAATTGTAACATTATAATATAAAATATGGGTGTAAATGATAAATCCCTCGGTACTTTTTACTTACAATGTAAATAAATATGCATTTAAATCTAACAATTATAAATTTAGTTAAATAGATATAATTTCATATGCGATATGTGATCATACACTAAAAACACAGACAGTGTCGACTTATAAAGAAATTTGTAGATGGCAGCTTTAATAAAGATTTTTATAATTGTTTAATACTTTTCCAAGCAAGAAATCAAATATTTGGTAATTAGTTGCCATTACATTTTTTAGTATCCAAAACGTTTAATTATATTTAATATGCTGATTGTTTAAATATTAATTTAGTATCTTTCACTGAATATTTTAATTTTGAACTAAAGCTTCTTTTTCTTGTTCGACGCAATTGCTAATATAAAACAACATCAAGATAAAGGGGACATTATATGAAGAAAGTGCGGCGCAAATGTAAAACGTTTGAGAAACATAGTTCTCATTAGATTTCTAAAAGAAATCTATTGAATGCTATTAAAAGTTAATTATAAAAGGAAAACCAAACATGTGTTTTATTATCTATAAATATATTTTGATATTAAAAAAGCGAAAATACGAGAAATCGAATTATCATATGACATTTTCGTCTGAAATTCGAGATTTATCTATGCTGAAAATTAGATAAATATAAAATTGTGTAGTTTTCCGTAAATATTCGTTTGTTTTCTTTGCTGACATTAGGTTATTAGTGATAACAATATTCTGATTAGTGAACGGTAGACAGTTTTAATTTTTTATTTATTTATTTTTTTTTTTCAAATTTCGATACGAAAGTAAAAGTAAATCGGTTATCACAAATTTATCATAAGCTTTGTTATTCAGATTTCTATGAATTTGGGCACTTTCATTTATTTTTTAAAACTGATACTGTTCATAATATTTCGTTTATGCAATTATTTTTCTATGAATTTTTCTGTTGTGAAAACTTTACTTTCTCAATCGTTGGAATCGTGATTGTTATGTAATTCGGTCAACACAAAGGAAAAAAAAAACTTTATCAAAAAATTATTATGTGCGATAAACTTTTCTTTTTTGTATGGTTTGATAATAAAATCTGCATACCTTGATTTTTCCAAGTATGTTCCGTAATAATCATAAAATAAGGCAATTGTGTCATTTTGTTACTTCTTTTGTATAAACATCTTTGATAATATATTTGTACTTGAGAGTGTTAAAAGATGCACGCTAATGTTATCTGTAACCCTTATTGATAAGATTATTGATCTAACAGACTTAGCATTATTAAAACAAATTGAATACAGCACAAGGATAACAATATTCGTAATCATTTGTAAAATTTGTGGTGCATCGCATCAATCGGTGTGAATTTAATGCAAATGTTTTTTAATATTAAAATTTTTTTTTAAAAAAGCAAAAATGACTTTAAAATAGTTATGTTAATAACATGGTGGGGGACGAAACGAAATGATTATAGTATAAAATGTATCAATTCGCTTTGTAGAATATTTTTTAGCTTGTTCATTGGAATCTAGGCATTGTGATGATCGCAATTACAATTTATTTTTGTCGTCAATTAATTATAAAGAAATTAAAGAGTGCATCAGTCTGAGATGTAGAATCATGGAAAAACACGTAATATAAAAAAAAAAATAAAAAAAAATTTTAAGTCAATTCCTACTTTTTTTCACTATATTGCAGAAAGTCCTTTATAAATAATTTTCTTTCATTTTTTTTTTTTTAAGTTTATCTGGCGCCATCTTTTGATATATACAATTTAAATCTAAAAAAAAAACTATAATTAATTAATTAAATTTAATGAATGAAATAATATTTGAAAAAAATGTATTAACATCCAGTGACATCCACTACAAGTTAAAAAAAAAAAATGTATTTGAACTTGAATGAATGAATAAAAAATATTTTATTAACGAGTGAAAATTTGAACAAGATATATATAGGGAGAGTGTGAGCTAATAGAAGGAATTGAAAAAGTGACGGTTGTCCTGCGATTCAACGGCGGCCCAGCTGCCTGATGGCCAATTGGCTAGCGCTCTATCCTTTGGTATCACAAGCTTCCGGTTCGAAATCCACTTTAAACTGTAGGACCCGGTCTGTTTAGCCCTATGACCGTAGAACGACAAACCAAATCAACGGCGGCCTGATGGCCAATTTGCTAGCACTCCCGCCGTTGATACCACATGCTTCAAGTTCGAATCCTGGCGGTGGCATGGATTTTTATAAGTGGTTCGGAATCCACATTGACCGTAGAACGACCAAACCGTACGATTCAAGACGTAAAATCCTGATTGTAGCGTTAATATCTTAATTTTAGTGGTTAATATTTTTAGTTTTAAAACGCTAAGAGTGCGCATTATTTTTTGATTTAATGTATTGACTACTAAAGGTGTATTCAAGGTACTCCTTAAAAATTAGTAATGTAGTAATCATTTCTTCATTTGAAGAATATTGACACCTGTCAGCATTTTTTGGTTTTTGTAGTACTTTATAAAAGATTTTTTCCATCCTCAAAGGAACAAAACTATTGTTATGCGTTTTTCAACAATTATACATCAAGCATGTTTTTTCGTCGCTGGATGAGAAATAATTTTGTGAAATAGACGTACTGCTAAGAAATAATTGGATAAAGTGAATATCCATCCTTATATATATATATATATATGTTAGATGGTGCTGCTATCGATATAATTCTTCTGTACATGTGTTTGTCACCGAACTCCTTCTAAACAGCTGGACGTGTTTTGACGAAATCTTTTGTGTGGATTTGACAAAACATGAATGTTTTTATGCTATCGCCTTTGTTGTAAGTCACCACCAGATGGTGCTGCAGTATATCAACTTCTATGCCGTTCAACCAATCGCTATAAAATTGGTAATAATATGTATTCGAGTATGGAAAATAGGTTCACGCTATTCACTTTATACTTCACTTGCCACCAGATGGTGCTGCAGCATTTCATCTTATATACCGTTCAAACGATATCCATGAAAATTAGTATGCACATACATTGGAACATGGAGAATATATTCGCGATATGTAATTTTCTGCAATGTTTTTTTTTTTTTTTTTTTTTTTTTTTTTTTTTTTTTTTTGCAGGACAACGTATGCCGGTTTCTGCTAGTTATATATATATTTCTCAACTGCTGTTAAACTTTTGTAGTATTTAAGTGTGGCAAATTAAATATATATATATATATATTGTTTATATATATGTCTTTTTTTAACTCATCCTTCAGAATATTTTTCAAGCCTTAGATGAAAAATCACTTGTCACTCAATCTTAGTCGCAATTTAATTTTGATAATCACATTGCCTATCATTTTTCACATCATATTTGTTATTCAAAAACAATATTTTGTATACGACCTTGATCAGATTGTTAAATTGCCTTTGTCAAATAAAGCAGCTAATCGAGGATTTGAATTCCATATTATATACGATAGATATTTGAATAAAATGAAGCTAAGAAATTGTATTTATTTAATTTGACGAGTTTGGAATAATAATGTATAATTCCATGCGCCAATCACTTTTAACTGACACTTATTTGATAATCTCATATGAGATGGTTGCCTTTAGATTTGAATCAATGTTTGCTGAGTGGTGTTTATCTTGCATAGCAAACAATCAAAATTTGAATATAAAATGAGTAATGACTTGATAGGGATCTGATGGCCGAGCGACTAGCATTCTAGCGCTAGCCACAGGTGTCAGTTTCTAGTTCCAGTTGTGCCAAGGAGCAGTAGTAGTGGTTCGGAATCCACTTTAAACCGTAGGTCCCGATTTAATATGACTACTACTAAACCACACCACTTCATTTATCCCAGAGCTGAGTTGCCCTTTTAGAGTTCAGGAATGATGGGGGTGAGAAGTCTGTACTCTGTGACACTCTACAATCATATGAGACCGGGACCTGCGGTTCAAAGTGGATTCGAACCACTACAAACATCCATGGCACCGACGGGACCCGAACGCGAAAGCTGTGGTACCGAGCGCCAGAGTGCCAGACCCTCGGCCATTCAAGCCCCTCGGTCAAATATGATTGTTAGGCGTAGGGCTGACGATCCTAACTCGTAAAAAAAGAAAACATCTCCTGTCTCGAAATTTGCCAGTAGGCAGAGGGCCTGGTCTATCATGGGGCTGTTGCGCCAATGAAGAGGAATGACTTAAAGTGGAAGAGTTTTAAATAATAATGATTATTACATAATGTGACCACACCTCTCGTTTTTAGGTAGTTTATTTCGCTGCTCCCAAACACAGCTTCTACACGTCAAAATGCCCTGTTTTTAGAAAAAAAGAACGAACCAAGGCAACATTTTTGTTAAAGGTCTGAACATAAAAACTATAAATATAGCGCTTAATACCTTTCACACATATGTATGACCAGTCTCGCTCGAAATTGCATTAAAGTGGCTGTAGTCATGCTAGCTGAGAAGATATGAAAACTACATTTGCTGAGTTCTATAACATAAGCAAAGAATATTTAGAACAGTTCTAATTATTCATTGAATAATTAGAAGTATTTGAATGGCGAATTTATCAGACATATTCATGTGTGAAAACATTCTAAATGTAAATGATTGAAAAAGAATTTATCAATAGTAATCAAGATATAGAAGTATCATGAATATTCATTTACTTCTATTCATTCTTTTCTCCTCCATCCATGAGTAGACTGACTACTCATGGTATGACCGTCTCGCGCTGCAGGACACTGACGATGAGTCACACACAAATATTTTTGATGACTTACGAAATAAATTCCTAACAATTATTTAATTAAATGAGGAAATTACGATTTATATACTTTCGTTTATTTTATACTACGAAAAAATAGTAAGTTTATTTTTAATTCTAAAAAAAATGACTTCTACAAAAAATGTTTTTGCATAAAATCTGTTAGTACTTCTTGGAATCGTTGTCAGAATTGTGATATTAATTCTGGATGACTATCATTCAATTCCTTCTATTAGCTCACACTCTCCCTATATATATCTTGTTTAAATTTTCAATCGTTCATAAAATACTTTTTATTCATCCACTCAAGCTCAAATACATTTTTTTAAAACTTGAAGTGGATGACACTGGATGTTAATACAGTTTTTCAAATATTAATATAGCAATTAAATTTAATTAATTAATTATAGTTTTTAGATTTAAGTTGTTTATATCTACTAATAGATGGCGCCAGATAAACTTAAAAAAATGAATGAAAATTATTTATAAAGGACTTTCTGCAATATAGTGAAAAAAAGTAGGAATTGACTTAAAAATTTTTTTTTATTATATTACTTGTTTTTCTGTAGCAGACATAGTGTTACTGTGATACAAAAGTCTTGGGTAAAATGTAGTCAGTAGTCATAACAGGGTATAATAGATATCAAATTAAAATTTAAAAAAATGGGTGATTTATTAACATTTGGAAATATCCTTTTGAGAAATGTTCTGTATGTAGAAAATTTCAGATACTAAAAATATATAATGAAATAATATAATATGAAATTATGGAAAAACAATCTAAATTGCTTTTCCTTTATAACTAACTAGCAAATGCACAGTATTTATAAATTTGTATTTAAGGGGGACATAGGAAAAATCGATTTAAGGAAAAATTGATTTTTCAAAAATAATTTAACAAATAACTTAGAATGGCAGAAACATTTTAAAACAAATCGCATTTAAATCTGACAAGAATTACACCTACAGTAATAAAAAATGTAAATGTCAAAAGTGACCATTTTAATCTGTCTTTCAACTTGATTTTCTCAGTTTCTGATTTCTGTTGAAGATTGTTAAAAATGTTATGACGGTAGAGTTATAAAAAATTCGCAGGAATGTTTTTTTTTTTTATGTACCTTTATTCTTTCAACCTCAATTTTGTTTAATAGGACAATATATTTTAATATACAGCATGATAAATAATAAAAAAACGCTAACAATTAAAATTTTTTGCCTTTTTTTCATTTTTAAAAAAATCATTAAAAATTAGAAGTTTGCAGAATAAAAATATTATTTAGCTTCTTATAGGGTGACTGGAAAGTAATGGCGTTTTTTTTTTTTAACAATAAGATCAAATAAATTTTCAACCATTTTTTATTTTTAATCAATGATTTGATCAACCTAGTCATCGTAACCTTTTGTCATCTTGTGTGCCAATTTTTAATGTCGGATCGATAAAAATAAATTGGTTTTAATAAAATATATGGAAATGGCATTTTAGATATCATTCAAATTTTTTGTCACATAGAAAGTGTTGTAGCGATCAGAATAAATGGAAATCCGATGGTGCAATGTCGGTCTAGTATTGGGTAAGCCAGTACCTCCCACCCAAATTCATTAATTTTTTACAAGATACCTCTTGCGCAATACGATCTTGCATTATCGTGTTGCAGAATAACACCTTTTCTGTTGACAATCGCTGGACACTTTTCAATTAAAGATTGATTTACTCAATCCAGTTGTTCCTAATAAATGTTTGTATTCACAGTTTGTCCAGATTTCAGCACTTCAAAATGAACGATTTCATGAGTACTCCACCAAACATACAAAAGCGCTTTTTCGGCATGAGAACTTGACTTGTTCGGTTTGGTGTGTTGCTTTACTGTCATTTTGTGCACGTGAGGGCTAAACAGATGACCTATAGTTTAACGTGGATTCCGAACCATTTAGAAACATCCATGCCACCTGCCAAGATTCGAACCTGAAGCCTATAGTACCAAAGGCCAGAGCACTAGCCACTTGGCCACCTGGCTTGTTCGAAGAGAGCCACTGCCTTTTGCGTTTCGGATTATCATAGACGACCCATTTTCATCTCCAGTGATGGAGCGATTAAAAAAAAAAAAAAAAAAAAAAAAAAAAAAACGATTCTGTATTGTGCAGTTGAAGCAAAAAGTTGCATATGGTTAATCAGCTTTGTTTTCTACAGACAGATTATGCTGGATACAAACAGCTGCTCTGAATACTTAACAAATCTGCTGCAAATGTTCTTGTTTTCTTAATTTTTACCACAATATATTTTTCAACTGCTGAGCTGTGGCTCATTCTAATTTTACACTCATTTCTTACACATTATTTTTTCTCTTATGTTTTCTTTCTTAATGTTAATTATTTTTTGTTTTTAATAATTATGCAAAAGGAGGTAGGGGGATCCTGTCCCCAGGTACTCCAAAAATACACAACCCTTGCCTTTGTTCTTGGATGGTCGACCAAAGTTGGTTAAAAAGTATTTGACAATTCTTCGATTGTCTGGCGCGGGTTTACTTCTACTTCCGCCCTTAATACGTCGTTGTCTAAAGTTACCAGCCTTCTGTATCGATACAAATTGGAAAGATCAAAATTACCGGATTTGAACTTGAAAAATCACCTAATGCACTTGAATAAACATTGCAAATGTTATTGGTAGCACCTGTTGCTTTACTACCCATATGAAATTCAAAATGTATACAATGCCGGATATATACTTCTGTTATTTGACTGGCCATTTCACCTCAAAATTTGAAGGAAAAAAATAATTATTTACGAGTAAGCAAGTCACTTTTACCTAAAGTTTCTTTGCCATCACTTTGAGGTACACAATGAGCTGATGGGGCCTGAACGGCCGAGTGTCTGGCGCTCGGTGTCACAGGTTTCGGTTTCGAGTACCGATGGTGCCATGAACGTCGCCGGCGGCAGGGTCCTTTGGACCTGGTGTAGCTTTCCTGCACCAGGAAGATTAGTAACAAACATGAGCTGATAAAGGATAAACAAATATCGGTATGATCAGAAACGATATTACTTTTTTCATCCCCTAATATTTAATGTAAAAATTTCAAATGCTCATTTTATCTTTCAAAAGTTGTAGGAAACAAATGGTAAATTTGTTGATTTCTTTTTAATATTTTAAAAAAAAATATGTTAATTTAATCACAAAAATTAAACCAATTTCTTATTCAATTTCATTATGAAACAAAATTTCACTCAAAAATAAATAAATATTTATTATGAATCGTAAAATTTATTACAAAGTTTCTATTCGAAACTCCGTAATGAATATTTATCCTCTTCTTGAATATTCAATAAAAATAATAACTTTCGAAACCAAGCATCGACTTTTTTATTAAATTCTAGTATTTAGTTTATTTATAGGCATGGATATAATAATTTAAAAATATGGTATTACGGCATTAATTCTGGATGTAATGAGGATTTTTTTTTTTTTAATATTATTTATAAAATCTACTGATGAGAATTTTCAAACTCATTTTCTGCTTAAATGCGCATTTACTCACATGTTTTAAAATTAATATACTATCAGTTCAGAACATCTGTTTATCTTTATTTATTATCTTTAGATGTGATGTCAGAATCAAATTGGAGTTACAAATCAATTCTCTTTTATCTTCATTTTCCAATGCGTCGTAAAAAAAAGTTAACAAATACTCTACAAACAGGTCATGCGTTCATTAATTTCTTCAAGCGAGAATGTTATTTTCAACTTTTTGGTTAGGATTCGAAGAAATTGTTACTTATACTGATTACCAACTACAATATTTCAACCTTGGTTGCGTTTTTTTTTAAATCAGAAATTATTTTTTAAAATGTTTTATTCTTATGGCGATAATCTACAATAAGGATTTACATATTCTGCGAATTATCTCCTGCTACGGCAAATTTACTTTAAAAAGTCATGAATCTCAGATTTTGATAAAAGATTTAAACATATAGCATGATCTGGCTCAATATTATTAAAAGTAAAATTTAAGTATTTGAAAAATATTTTTATACTATGTTTTTTAATTTATTGTAAACTAAGAGATTACAACTTTCATTAGTAACGCTAATATAAATGACTCCTTAGCTTCGCAATTTAAATAATTATTACTCTAACTCTACAACCTTAACTATATTCATTACTACTACTACACCACACCACACCACTGTGCCTAGAGCTGAGTTGCCCCTATACAGTTTGGGAATGATGTGGGTGACAAGTCTCAGTTTCCTTCAGTTCGTTCTACAGTCGTATGAGACCGTGACATACGGCTTAAAGTGGATTCCAAACCACTACAAACATCCATGGCACCGCCAGACTCTTACCTGAAACCTGTAGCACCGACCGCCATAGAGCTAGACACTCGACCATTCAAGCCAGGCCCCACTATATTGACTATTACGATAAACATCGCAATTGCTTGTTTCAAGAGTTCCTTGCGTATTTCACAGGATTGCCAAAACATTTTTTTTTTTTTTTTTTTTTTCAATTTTAAAATCCTAGACAACTAAGTACCTATGGCTATTGCTAGATAATTCATAAAATTGCACATACATATTTGGATTAACGTATATTAGTGAAACACGTTTAGGCATGGATCTTAAAAATTCTACCAATAGAAACCAACTGAGTAAAGGGATTTTACTCTTAACTAAAACAAATTGAATGAAATATGGACATATGTGGAAAACGACTTCTGTTGATAGTTCAAACTAGTTGTTCCTGTCCTGTCAGTAATAAATTCTGATTTTTATTGAAATGGATTTTTAATCGAGTCATGACTCTTCTTGGTGAATAAAGTAATCCCCGATAATGGTTTTTAATTGTAAAATATATTCTTGAATTATGTGTTTAACATCTTTATTCAAATTTATTCCATTTTTGATTAGAAAATTACGTTTTTAAAACATTGCGAATTATTATTTCAATTCCTTCTATTAGCTCACACTCTCCCTATATATATATCTTGTTCAAATTTTCAATCTTTAATAAAATACTTTTTTCTTCATTCACTCAAGTTCAAATACATTTTTTTTTAACTTGTAGTGAATGACATTTGATGTTAATACAGTTTTTTCAAATATTAATTCAGTAATTAAATTTAATTAATTAATTTTCGATTTTTTTAGATTTAAGTTGCACATATCTACCAATAGATGGCGCCAGATAAACTTTAAAAAATGAATGAAAATTATTTATAAAAGGACTTTCTGCAATAGAGTGGAAAAAAAAAAAGTAGATATTGACTTAAAAATTTTTTTTTTTATATATTACTTGTTTTTTTACATAAGACTGCCACAAATTTAATTTTTAAATTAAAGCATTGATTTTATCGTTCATTTTAATAACATTAACTTCAAGGCCTTGAAGAGATTTGTTAAATTCATTTAAAGTTGTTCGAGTAAATATAGCTACCAAATATGCCAATAACTGTAACTATATTTCATCATTTCAATTTTGATCATATGTATGTTTACGATTATTTAAAAAAATATCTAATTTTATCTTTTAATTCGAAAAATCGATTTCAGATTTTATCATACTTTCGCATGCAACAATAAGGTTTTTATGTGTTCTAGATTGTTCTTCGCATAATAAACTAAATAAACGTGAATTTATTTATTTTTTTTTTATAAAATTTATTATCTGTACCACATCATCCAAAATGTTGTTTAATGTTTTTGATATTCTTTTTTGCTACTAACTGATGATGATAAAGACAACAATGAGAATGTTCAATATGTGTAGCTAGTGCGATAATTAGTGACATAACTCTTTTTTTTTTTTTCGGCCTAATAAAGATATTGCACCATCAGTGTAAGTATATGAACATAAACTACTGTGTCCAAAAAATAAGACCAATTTTCAATTTAAAATTCCGTGGTTATATAATTTCAACTTTTTTTTTTTTCTTTTCTTTTTTAGGTTGCTGGCACTGTCCTTGACATCTGCGTGAAATTTGACGTCAAAATATTCATTAGTGTTTGAGTTACGCTTGGCTTTGTGAGCCGGCGACTTTTGAAATGTCTGAATTAATTGAGCAAAGAACTTGCATTAAATTTTGTTTGCGGAAACGTATAGAATGTTGCAGAAGGCATTCGTTGAACATTCCTATATCGGAAAGAAATGTTTAGAAATGGTATGAACAGTTCAAAGAAGGCAGAGAACGCAGTTGAAGACGAAGAGCCCTCTGGTCGACCATCAATCTCAACCGACGAAGCTCACGTCCAAAATATTAAAGATTAGGTGCTTGCAAACCGTCGATTTACAATTAGAGACCTCGCTGATGATGTAGGAATTTCAAAAGGATCGGTCAATTCCATTTTGGGCCTCAAACGCGCGAAATCTCGATTGGTACCGATTCGATATCTAATTCGAAAACAAGACTTAAGAGATGCTTCGTTATCGGAAAACATGTATTTAGAAAACGCGTTCTTTTTGTTTATTAGATATTGTTAAAGTATTCAATAGTTTTATTGCGTAGGTATAGATAATTCAAATCTAAATGTCTTTTTAGTTTGGCTGGATTTAAATTACTATTGCTAATAACCTTTTCGCATTCAAGAGTAATCCATTTAGATCATTATTTATTTCCTGTCCAAGTAAACCCAAATGCCAAATAACTTCCTCATATTTTTCGCTTTTTCATATTGATAATTTACATTTCTTCGTATCAGGTAAATGCTCTTCGGTTTCAGAAGATAAATTAGGAGTACTTTTGTCATTTATTGTTGTGACTGTATCTACATTGTTGTCATTTCCTTTTTTTTTCGAACTTTTGAACAGAAATCCGTCTGTAAAGGATCAGTTAAAATTATATAAATTTTATAATTTTGAATTAGAAAAAATTACAAAGGCTTACTTCGAACACTTTTATAACAAAAAAAAAAAATAAATAAATAAAATACTATTGAATTTGGCCATTTTTATAGTGTTCCAATAAATTACTACATACACTCAAGAGCCAAAACATTATGACGACCCCTACATTTTGCAATGAACTCGCCTGGATGACGTGGAAGGCACGTGATCAGGTGGAAGTGGTATTTAACTGGTATTAAGTGGTGGTATTAATCCATGCCAAGGCGGGTTGAAGCTGTGTTGCGCCAAAGGTGGGCCAACTGGTTATTGACAGGTGGTCATAATGTTTTGGCTCTTGAGTGTATATCTCTTGCATTAGTAAACATTAGCAATATTCCTGAGTTTATTCATTCGTTCTCGAATGTTCACACATGATAAGTTGAAATTTTCTGAGCAGATTTCAGCATTTTTGTTATTTTCATCATTTTGATGAATATTTTATATATGCTTATGGAACCCTTTAGGACACTTTTTAGTGCCCCAGGGTTCTGTGGAACACAGTGTAAAGACCACTGCCTTACTGTTATAAGTTTTCTGCATTGAAGATTAATAGGATTCCTGGTTTAGATAATATTATCCACAAAATTCACCCCTTTAAAATTATTCTAAAAATATGTAATATTATTAAATCTATCTTTTACCTCTCTTATTTTTCCAGCTCTTGGTAAACAGCAAGGATCATTCCACAAAAATACCACTACACTAATTGCTATAGACAAATTTCCTTGCCTTCTTCCTCAAGCAAAATCGTCTAAAACTATATCCTTAAATACCTTAAAATTCACATGAAAACAAATAAAATTATGATTCCTCAACAATTTTATTTCACAGAAAATCTTTCAATTACCCATCAACTTCTAAATCTCTCTGAAATTATTTCTGAAGGTCTCGTTAATAAATTTGACAAGGCAACTATTTTCCTTGATGTTGCCAAGGCATTTGGCTGAATGTGGATCAAGGAACTCGTCTATAAACTTATTATTTTTAATTTTCCACTGTTTTCAATAAATTATTCAATCCTATCTCATCAACAGAAAGTTCGTTATCTCTGTCAATAAAGTTGATTCTAAGATTAGAGATATAAAAGCTTGAGTCCCCCAGGGAATCTGTTTTAGGATTTTTTTCTTTACAATATTTATATCAATGGCATTCCATGACATCTCGTGACACACCGATGGCATTGCACTCATCTGCCAAAATAAAATTCCTACTACATCACTCACTTACTTCAAAATTACATTTACAACTTTGCAAATTGGCTGAATAAATGAAAAATATGCTTAAATACTGATTAAATGGAAGCTATTCTTTTTTAGACGAATGTTTAAAATTACTTGTCCTAACATCACTATTTATAATAAGACTATTAATTGATCCCCTCTTGTTAAATATTTAGGTATCACTTTATATAATTCTCTGACCTATCGCACTCATGTTATTAACTTAAAGAAAAACTTTAATACCTTTATCCGTATACTTATACCTTATCCTTATACCGCATACGTTTACTCACTTGTATTTAGAAAATCTTAAATTTTGTCTCGAATAAAAAAAAAACTCATCTACATATATTAATGTATCCCACGATCACATATGCAAGTCCAGTTTGATGTCTGCAGCCAAGTTTAATATGAAAATAAAGTTCTTTGAATGATTCTCCATTCTCATCAGTCCATTATTCTCCCCTTGCCTTCCCAACTATTTGTGCGGCCTGATGGATTAGCGCTCTGGCCTTTGGTACCACAGGCTCCAGTTTCGAATCCTGGCGGTGGCATGGAATGTTTGTGAGCGGTTCGGAATCCACTTTATTGTTAGGATAATTTCTTCTTTATTCGGAATCAATTATTATCTCACTTTATCCGATAATAGAAAGCAATTTAGAACTGTTTAGTATTTTAAAATGTTCCTCCCAAATCTTCTCTTTCTGGAGTACAAAAACTCCAAGTTTAACTTATTGTTAGCTCATCCATTCTCTACTTTATTTAATTAAAACATTTTTTTTATTTGCATAGTTAACTCTATTTTTTTTTTATCTTCTTGCATATATTCGTATATGTTTTAAATTTCTAGTAAAAAATAAATAAAGTCATAACAATTTCAGTGGGACTGGACCAAAAAAAACTGTATTTAATGTTCTCTGACAGTAAGCGTGTCGTGTGGTTGCTACGCAGCCAAAAAGCTTCGTTCACCAATAAACGATGATTATATTTCCACCCACGCATTAAATTGCTTATATGCTTATAGCAAAATTTGCTTATTCAGCCTCTAACCTTTAAATGTGTGGCAAATATTTTTTGAGACATCCTGTATACAAGAGTAGTAGGCCTCTCATTAACCGCAGCACTATGTACTATATATAAGTGTGTGTCTGTTCATTTAGTCGATGAAAAAAATTGTTTTCTCTCAAATTATCTTTTGATGAATCAGTTTATTTCGATTTCAGTATTTGTTAAATCAATTTAAATTTTTGTAAAATTAATCTTAGAAATAATAATAATTAATTTATATCAAATTTTGTAGCATCCTTGTTAATAAGTATACTAAAGTTGCTATAAGCGACTCCCTTCTTGCTCCATAATTTTTGCAATTATCACAACTTGAACGCAGCTCATGAATTAGTAGGATGAATCCCGTGTAACGTAACATTCCTCAAGGTTTTTTTTTATGCGGGAAAATTCCCGTACAATAGAGGAAGCGATGAGGAACTCAGCCGTATTCGATTTCTGTACACAGAGAATTTTACATTGAGTTTGTTCGTGATATATGAGACACAATGATTTTTGCCAGTTTCTTTTTTATGAACTTGCGTGTATTGAAAACAAGCAACTGAAAAATATTCGTTCATTTCTCCCCCTCTTAAATAGAATTCAAATTACTGCTGAACAGATGAGGATATTTCATCAAAAAACTAACAGCTTCGTTTAATAGCGATGACGAAAAGAAAATTTCGTAATGTTACAATATTACATAATTTTGTTTTGTTTGTTTAAATGTGTTTTTTTAAAAACTTAGCAATTTTATTCTATGAGATAATGTGAATCGTTTCTTTATGAAGTGTTATCTGGTTCTATTATTGTTATTAAAATGTATATAAATTTCTGTTTTATTTAAAAATTATTAATTATAAAAATATGAATCTCTGTTAATTTTTTTTTCCCCTATATTACAGATGACTTTGGTGTACAAGATCGTCAATCTCTTCTGTCAAAACTTTTAGATGCTGTTAAACAGGTATATAAATTATAATTTTTTAATTATTATTTAAAATAAAAATTCTAATTCTATTACTAAGCACTTTATTTTGTTATTTATTTTGTGATTTTAAAGTTTTTCTACTTGTATAATGAAGCTTTTTAAATTTTGAATGGAATGATTAAATTTATTTTAAAATAATTATTTGTTATACAACTCAGATTAAATTTTTAATTGTAATTAACAAGTTTTATAATGAAAATTTTTTTATTAGATGTAATTTGTTTATTTACTCTATTAAAATATACCCACAATTTTATTATTTTGTTTAAAAAACAATTATTTCAGAAATGCAACCTAATTTCTATTAAAATGTTAGCTAAAACTATTAAAAATTATAATGTTTTGTTTCATGAAATTTATTTGAGTGATTTTTGTTTTAGTGTCAAATTAGATTTGGTGGAAGAACAGAATTAGCCACAGAAAATGATAGCAGGTAAACATTTCAATATCGTGCAAGATTTGTTTTTAAAAAAGTTTACAAAAAATTTAATTGAAGAATTATTTAATTAACTATTTAAGAAATGCTTTGGTAAAATTCTTAATTATTTTTATGATTTTATTTTTAATGATTATATATTGCGTTAATCAGTATGACTATTGTTGAAATTATTTAATCTTATGTGCATCAATATAAAAAAATGAAAAATGAATTAGTACTGATATATACATATGCTGTGATTACACTATCTTAAATTTCATCTGAAAAATTCTTTGTAATAAATATTATATGTTAATAGTAAAGTTTTTGCAAATAAGCTAATATGCTTGTATTTATTATTTTGTATTAAAGTCGCATTAATTAATTTTATTCTTAAATATAATTCTAAATATTTTATTTTTATATATTTTGGGTACTTACGTATTAACGATACCTTGGCGACAGTTGCGCCAATAAAGAGTACACGCGCCAACCGCAGCTACAGCTACACAGCTGTAGCTGTTAGATTGCTGACATTTAAAAACCGCCAAGTCTGTCTCCAAGGTATCGTTAATACGTAAGTACCATATTTTGTTTGTGGCTTGTGATCTTCTCTTTCTATTTATTTACAGTTTAGATTGTAAAGAAATGCCTATATAAATAAATGCTATTTAGTACTATTAAAATAAAAATCATTAAAAATATTTTAAAATATTATGAAATGATATTTTTGAACAAGCTGTCAATGAACTAATTTGCAAATATTGAAGCATTATAAATTTTGACTTTAATATTTGTTTAGTGACAAATGACAAATTAAAAATTACTTTTAATATTACATTTACATTGAATTAGATTATGTTGAAATACATTTACATTGATTACATTATATTTACAATTTGAATTAAATTTACATTTAAGTTATTTAAAATTTTTAGTTTATTTAAAATTACATTTTTTTTTCTATTTGTGCATATTTTCAGAGTGGTTTGTTTATGTGCTCAATTTGAAGCTGTCCTACAACACGGTATACGTAAAACTAATAAAAGTTTTTTGCCTCTAAGGTATGCGTTAAATTAATTTTTTTTTCTTGTTATGATGTTGTTATTATATACATATACATTCCTTAATATATTTGATATTTTCTTTATACTTTTGCATTTATCATTTTTAATTTGGCAATTTTACAATATTTATATAAAAAGTACTTCGTTAAAACCTGGACTATTTTAATATAAAATAGTTCCGGTTTAACAATGATTTATTCATTTTTTAAAATATTGTTATAGAAAACGTTTTGTTTTATTGAAATATTAATAGAATCAGAATTATTTCTTTTTATATTAAAATAGATTCAGAAATATAACTACAATATAATTCTAAATATCAAATATATATTATATACTTTTCAGTATTAAATATGTATTTATTACTTGAACCAAACATTTTCATTTTTATAACATTTGTCATTAGTTTTGCCAATTTTATTTAAAAATTGCCTGTGTAATTTTTAATTTTTTAATATTAATTTTCTGTTTTATTGTACAATTAAAATTGTTACTGAGGAAATTTTTAGAATTTGCTTTAGAAAAATAAATTTCAAGATTCTTCATTTGATAACTATTTTACCATGTATAACATGAAATATTTGCAATTAAGTTTCTTCTGTTCATTAAGCTGTTCTTTTTAATTAGGCATGTTACAGGTATGATGAAAGGTTTAAGCATATTGAATGAATCTGAACCTGGTAAGTTGTAAATTTTTTTGAAAATGTATTATATATGTCAATATTATATTCTTTTTCATTTTTCATTTAAATCTTTAAAATTTTGTCATTAAAATACTGCTTAAACATTCATTTGCTGTATCTGTATTTGGGTATGTATTTCTTTTGCTGTATTAAGGAATATTATAAACTCAATGGCAAAAAACAGACAATAGCTACATTTTATTATAAATAATAAATATAACCATACATTGTTTAGTTTGTTTTAATATTTAATTTTTGATAACTTGTAATGAAAATAACGATAAATTTTTTATATTTCTGATGAAAAATAGAAAAATCTTAGTCATTTTATCTTTCCTGTTTCAATTTTTAATAATTTAATTCATTCTTCATTAATTTAGTTTTTAACACACTTTAATTGAAAAAACATTGCATAAAAAATATATTGAGTTTTTTTTATTAAATAAATGTTGCCATTGCTATAAAAATAGTTACAAAACATTAGTATTTCAATTCACTTATCTTTCAAATCTATCAAGTATTATATAAATATAATGCCAATATAATTATAACATATGGACATTATAGTTATAATACTTGATAGATGTGTAACATAACAATGTATTGCGATGTACATAATGTAATGCATTTATGATATACTAATTATATTTTTTTTAATTAAAAAGGCACTAAATAGAATTTTTAGTTATCTTTCCACCCTGCAACAGATAGAAAAAAACGGACTTTTAAGTGTTATAGTGTTTAAGTTTTGCTGAAGCACATTCTATTTATATCCACTGTGTACACCCACTTTTTAAAAGAATATTCATGGGTCCTTTTCTTTGGTGGTGTTTCAATTATAGTTACAGATAGAACTAGTTCTAAGTATTTAATTAATGATGATATTGTTATTTATTTTGATACTGATACTGGAGTTCCACAGTGAGATATTGATAATGAAGGGAAATTCTTTTCTTTTGTCAAATATATTAATTTGTGGTTCATGTGTTCTTTTATATATATTAGATTTATACTAGGACACTTCTTCTAACATATGACAGAAAATTATTTATTAAGGCAAGTAGATCTGCTAACATTCTCGTTCTATGCCAAAACAGATGTAATGTATAACAATTAGCTAGAAATTGAAAGATTGTAAAAAAAATTTATAAAAAATTTTATGCATTTTATGTGATAAATGAAATTTATCACATAAATTATTATTTATGTGATAAATGAAAATTCACGATGAATAACAATATTAATGAAAAGTGATTTTTACTATTTTAATGATCAACAGAAATATTATTTTTAAGAAACTTTGAAGTTTTTTTTTTAAATCATTAAATTTATTTTTCTCTTCATTGATAAATTATTTTCATCATTTAATTTAATTTCATAATTGTACAAAATCTTGATTCTTTTGTATAAAAATTAAATGAAATATAGAATATTCCCATCAAAACCTTTCATTATTGTTTCATATGCATCAATATGTTTATGATACTTTTTAAAGTAATTATTAAAAAAAAAAAAATTTTTTAAGAACTTTTATAGAGGCTATGCTATTTATAATAGACAGTTTATTGCAATGAAAAATAATTATTAAGAAAATAACTGTATGCAGTTTATGATACATAAATATTTTGGCATATTAATATTATCTTAAAACTTATATGCATTAAATAAGGCTCAAAATGATGTTTTTTGTTACAGTATTTTGGCAAATAAGTCCGTTTAGTTCTCAACAAACATGAATATGACCGGTACATGCTTCTTAAGAACATACAAACTGACATTGGGCGTGGAAGAGCTTGGTTGAGATCTGCTCTTAATGAACATTCACTGAGCGATACATGCATATGATTTTGGCAGATTCATCTCAAATTAGGTGTGATTTTAACTTTTGTAAATTATATTTATTTTAATTTTTATATATGTTTTTAAACTTAGTTGCTTTTACTTTTACAAGTTTTTGTATGCATTTTTAAACTGTCACCCTATTTTATTATTGCCAATTTCATATAAAAACTAAAATTGATCATAATATTGTAAACTGAGTATAACTGTAGCATGAAAATAAAATTTATGTTAGGAATATCTATAATATCTTTTTACTTAGAATTTGGTTTTGTTCCTTGAAAGACAATCTGAAGTATGTAGGTAAACTTGAGAAACCCTAATTGTAAACCTTTTTAAATAACATTAAATATTACATTGTACTGAATTGTATTTGATAGTAGTCTGATAATATTTTAGTCTTTTGCTTGCATTGGTACAATTCTTTTTATGAATATGAAAAAAATATCCTTCAAATAATTGAATTAATATAAACTAAAATAAATTATAAAAATTATTATTTACTCAAAATTAAATTATTTACCATAATTAAAAAAATCTTATAAACTGCAGCAGATGTTTATAAGATATGCTATATTATATCAGTGAAATTAAATTTTTATGGCTTTAATGTATAAACAAATTGTTATAAATAAAAGTAAAAAGAAGAAAACTGAATGGGAAAAAAATATACACTTAATAAGCATATATGTATAATATGCACTTAAGAAACATCTTAAAAAAAAAAAGACATTTTTCAGATGATTTGTAAGCATTGTATTTACTAGAGAGTTAATCTAGATCAGAATCACATTTAATTTTTAATTTAATCTTTAAAAGTGTTTTTTAATTCTTATTTAATTTGATTCCAGTCTTTTTGTTTACTAGCACACATTTATATATGATATGCATCACATTTGTAAAATTCTGACTACTTTCCGTTATCCACAACAGTTATTTTTGACAAAGATTAGTAATTAGAAGATTGTAGAATTTTTTTCTTCTGCATAAAATTCTGTTAGTGTTTCTGAATAAAATACTTTTAAAGTGAGATTTTGTAGATTTTTATGAAAATTTCGAAAATTGTTTCATGTCCTTTAATTTACATTATAAATTAATTGCAAGGTTTTTAATGTATAATCTATTGATTATAGGCCAGAAATTGTTACAAATTGATAATAAATAAATAAACTTCATGAAGATGATTTTTATTATGCAAGCAAATCTATTATATTTTTAAACTGACTTTCAAATATATTCCATGTCTTATACTTTTTACAAATCTGTGTAATTGATGGTGACATATCTTTTTTTTTTTTTTTTTTTTATTAAGTGGTGTTTATTTTTTCTTTACATACAATCAAGCAGAAATTTATGATTACTCTCTTATTTAAAACTTGTGTAAAATACTTTTGAGTCTTAACATTTATTAATTTTTAAACTTGTTAAAATTAAATTTTTTTTTTTAATGAAGCAGGCTGACAATAAAGAAATGTCAAAATTCATAAAATTTTGTGTTTTTTTTTTTTTTTTTTTTTATTTATTTTTTTAATTAAAAAAATTTTTAATGTAAGGATTAAAATTGTTATGTAAATATATAAAAAGTTCTGCACTAAAAATTACTTATTCTATAAAAAAATATTTTTTTCATTTCGGTTTATTTTATCTAAATCATACCTGTAAATATATTTTATTTCTTTAATAGGAACTTTTATGAAGATTGGGCATTTTTATTGGATGATGAGCGTAGTAGTATGTTACCAATGATGGCAGCTGGTATAAATTATTTTTTGTTAAATAAACACTCTTTGAAAAAAATATTTATATATATTTATGAAAGTGAACTATTTTGCATTGCCTACAAAATGCATGTTTAATTGGTAAATGGTCTGGTGCCCTATTGGCCAAGGAAGAATTAGTATGCATTATCCTCCTAGGATCAGTTATGTACAAAAGCGGCCCAGGAGGATATGCTGTAAAGGAAGATACAAACAGTCATAGGGTATCATTGTTTAGCTGTTAGTGTACTAAGGATGACTAGGGTAACCTGCTATCATAAGAGATAGCACTGTTCACTGTCTGGGAGCCGTGTACCTATATAAAAAAGGGCTGATTAGGAACCTTAGTCTTAGCAAAGGCTAATTAGACTTCTTGGCACATATGTTTGATGGTAATTGCCTTCAAGATATATACAGGATTCATCGCTTAACACTATGTGATTTCAATCTGCTGGTAGCAGTGATAATCAAGCATGATGCTATTCCAGATGGCATTTTCTACATGTTTTTAAGGCAGATATCTTAAAAGAGTGATGTAAGCATAGTCAAATGTTATGAAATAATAAATTTAATAATTATTAAAACAATGAATTATTTTTTTTTTGGTAGAGTTGAAGTCATCATTTGCATAAGATATGAGTTCATTGCATACAATAGAGAACAATTTGTTGATGGATTGTTCATTAACGCTGATTGGTTTGTTATAGTTCTTAAATAGTAAAAATTAAGGTAAAAAAATCTCATTTGATTATCTTACTGAAGAAAATACCAAATCTATTTTAATTTCATTTAAATATTGCTAATTTTTCTCAAAAGTATACACAAGAAATACAAAGGCCTTGTTTGACATTTTGCCATGCCATATATAATATTTATGCAAACAAAAATCTATTTTTTACAAAATTATTAAAACTTAAATGCTATTTTAAAAATGAGTGAGTAAATTTTAGCAAATGTATCTGTATTATATTGATTAATTATGTTACCATTTAATATCATAGATGATTATTTTTTTATTAAAAATATTTTTTGCACTTTTCACATAGTTTACTTTCCACATTTTCTATCAATTTTAGGTCTTGGATCAATCTTATTTGCTATAAGTATAGATAATCCTGATCTTAATTTAATACGAACTTCAAATACAGAATCTCCTATTGAAAGTGAAAAGTATTCACCACCCAAAGAAGAGTATGAACCCAAACCTGTCATATCAAAACTTATTGAAAATGGCACAGGTAAGAAAATAAATTAAAAGATTTGTTTTTTCTTTCTTCCAATTTTATATACTTATAAATCAAACAGAATTAAATATTTTATTTAAATATATATTAAGGTATTTTTTGAAGACACATCTAAATTAATAAAGTTCTATATATTTTTTAATTATAAATTTATTTTTACATCCATTATGCATACATTTTTTTATAAGGAATGTATTTCTAAATTTAAGAAATAATTAAGCATTTTATAATCTATGTAGCAGTGATTAAAAAACTCATAATTATTAGTAATTTCATTTTAAATTATATATTAATTATTATTTATTTAAGTTTACTATAATTATTCATTAAATCTTTAAACAAATATATCCTTAAAAATATTTAATTTTATATAAATGTAAATTTTTTCAAATGAAAGTTTTACTGTAGTATTACATTCTTTTATGATTGTGGGATATTTATTACTATATTTTAATTCGTCTTAAGTAACGGTTGGAACATTGATATTATTATTATTTGCATTATAACAAATTTAATATAGTTGGAGCAAAGTCAAAGAAAGTGCAACTTACTGAGGAAATGCTCCCTTTAGCTCTTTGTTGCATTAATGAATAGAAACATTTTGATTTTTAAAAAAGAAGGAAAAAAAATAACTAATGATAAGCTGAGTTAATTTTCATTGATTAAAAAAAAAAAAAAAAGAAGTAAAATAATTTAGGGAACAAAGAGATCTTTAGTCTTCCTTAATTTAATGGCAGGAAGAGCAGAGCTAAATGCTTTTAGAAGGAAAGGACCATTAATTCTCTTTTCATATATTAAAATTAAGATTGCTTTCATTAATTCAAAGCTAGAATAGTCAATTATGATGTCTCTTCAAGCTTAGTATCACTTGTAGTATTAGTAGGAGTAGAATTTTTGATATTTCTAGAAGCAATGGCTGCACAAAAATTTCAGGATTGATACTCTATTGTTAGAATTGAATCCTAAAGGATGACATAGAACAGTATGATCAAAATTCAATGTACTGTTGAATTCTGTAATAATTTTTAATAAATATAAACAGGTGAACATGTAGTTCAATTCATGTTTTACGGAATTATACAAGTGTCCAAAGTGTAAACCATTTTTCTTGTTAATGTAAGCACACATATTAACAGAAACACATTGTAGCATGTCTTATGGAATGGCATAATAATTCTTATTGAACAATTGTATTCTTATGTTGCTTATTGTTGTAGGAGTTATTTACTTATATGCATAGTTTTAAATAACCTCAAAAGAAAAAAATGTGGTTGTCTTGCTCAAGGTCTTTTAAAACTGACTTAATATTATTCACTGAAGTGTGCGCAGTTATGCTTTGCTGGAAATAGTCTTCTTGATATCCAATGTCATCCAGCTGATCCAAAAATGATCTATAATATTTAGCCTTATCTGTAAAGAAAATTGGCTAAAGTGCTTCCAAAATTCAATTTTTAAGTCCTACAGTCACTTTTGTTGAATTGTGGGAAAATTTTCATTTGTTCACATGTATGTTTTCCATATACTTGTTCTCATTACCACTCAGATGGAACCATATTTTATCATTGTAAAATTTCCTATCCAGAATTTCTTCACCATCAGAAATGTGCTTCAGGTTCAAATGTGCTCAATAGTGTAACCTCTTTGTCAGTTTCTTTCATTTTTTACATTACATTGAAATTTCAATTTCTGGCAGATTCAAACATTCCATAAGATTTTCTGCAATTCGTGCTATCATCCTTAAACTTACCATTGATGCATGTCCTTTGTAGAACCAGTTTCAAATCATCACCATTCATCAATCATCTTGGCTTGCTTTCCATTGTGAGTTTTCCTTTCCAAACTCAATATACACAGCAGCATAAGGCTGATAATTTGAAATAACGTTTGACAATCAAACACCTTTCTTCCAACAGCACAAGACAGAAAAAAAAAGCCATTTTTTTATATTATTGTATATTGAACATGAATTGAACCATGCATTTCACGTGTAATTACAGTTATATGCTTTCATGTATTAAAAGTTAATAATAAACTCATGAATGTGAGGGCGTTTAGATCATTCTGTAGCATGAATCACATACTTCTGCATGTGATGCATGCCTTGTTTTTTCTTTCTTTCTTCTTCTTTCCTCTTTCTTTTGTCTCAGATAGCACAAAGCAACATAATTTTTTTTTTGTAATTCAGGCCTTAATAGATGTCCTTGATGTTAAACTTGGTCTTTTCTCTGTAATTATTTCAGTTTAACTTTTTTCTTTTCAAAGCCTCACATTTGATTCATAAATATAGAATATTCTTCCAATTTACGATATCATTTGTTTTGCATGTAACTTCAAAGTTAAAAATTTTTTTTGTGTGTGTGTGCAACATTGATTTTCCCATATGTACCTAACACAAAATGGCATTAAATGTTAACAGAAAAATTGGCAGATGAAAGAACCTTTGCAATCTCTTCTGTACTATGCATAATTGGCCTAAATTGGTTTCAAAATAGTAATCTTTTAATGAAATATAGGCTATAAATGTAAGATTGAGCAGCAACCAAGATCTGATAATTTTAGAGCTGTGACACCATAAGTTCCAAGTAAAAATAGCATTTCAAAATTATTAAATATAAAACCATGTGTTTGAGAAACAGGAAATTTCAATAATAAAAGTTTCAACATTTTTTTTAAAAGTGGGAAATATCTCTATTTTTTTTTTAAAGATGGTTGGTATACATGAAAAGAAGAGTGTGAAATATTTTTCATATAAAATTTTGCCTTAAATAAGAAAATACTATTTTTCTATTCTGAATTTTAATTTGTACTCAACTCTGTAGGTTCCTTTATATCAGTTTCATGATGTAACATTATACTAGTTAAATTGTTATCTAATTAAGTTATGTTTCTGTCAAAAATTATATTATAGTATATATCTTGCTATGCATTGTCATTTAACTGAACTAATCACAAATTTTATTCTTTAACAATGACTTAGTGTCCAAGTCTTTCAAAATTAAAATTTTGTTGTAAGACAAGTTAAACTTCAGTGCTTAACTGTAAAAATATGTATGCTGCTTAATTTTTTTTTTTTTCTAGTATTCATCAACATTTTTCAAAATATTGTTGATAAAAGTTCTATAATTTCAGCTAAAAAGAAGAAAAAGAAGAAACGTCATACATCTCAGATTGTTTCATTTGATGATGATGATCTGTGCACTGAAAATATGAGGTAGATATTAGATGTTTTAAGAAAAGATTTATAGTGTTACAAAAATTTAATATTTTAAAATTATGGAATATAAAGGTAGATACTGCAAAAATAACTATAATTGTATAATATTTTTTTTCTTGTTTTAGATGTAAGGTTATTTAAAAAGACAAATGTCTATGAAGGTTTGTATAGAATTGATGTGTTACTTTTGTCCTCTTTTGATTAGTCCAACGTGTCTTAAAAATATGTGACTAAATACCCCTGAAATATTTAAAAAGGAACTTGACACAGCTAAAAATATATATATATACACACTCGAAACAATCTAAAAATGTAGTGATAAACTTTGTAGGGCACATTATTTAGGATTGAGAATTGCATAGTAAATCCATGACCAAAAACGTCAAGGGTAAGTGTAGCAGAGATTGTACTGTGAAGCGTGTTTTGCCACATACCATGGGGTTCTGTTCAGTTTACAAATGCACATCGTGCAGATTCAATATGCTATCCCTATTGAATGTAGCTTCCTTATGATGTGCCCTACTACCCTCAAAGTTTGTTTTGCTACATTTTAAGACAACCTATATATATGTGTATTCTAAAAATTACAAGTGAAAATAATTCATAGGATCTAACTCTTTTATCATAAAATCAAGTTTGTTATGAGTATTGGACATTTAATTTTATCAAGCTTTACAATTCTAAAAATGTTGAAAATTTGTTAAATTTAATACAGTTGAATAGAACAAATAAATATATAAATATTCCAACATTGCAACAACAACAACAAAAAAAAAAAACATTGAAAATTAATAACTTTCCAAAATTAGTTAAAAGCAAAATTTTAGAAGTAATTAAGGACTAATGTATGACAATCTAAACTAAATATTAAAATATGCAAACAAATTTAAAAATAAATTAAATATGCATCAATTTTTAAATTATCCTCAAACTTTAATAATTGGCAAAAAATTAGGTAAAATATCTTAAATAAATACAGACACCTCCAGAGGCAAGTAAGAAAATTACATATCTATATATAAATTCTGTCTGAAAAATTAAATCTTTCAATCAACTACTATTATTTTTCTTAGTTTATTTTTAAAGTTTTTTTTTTCAAGCTGTTGTTTGTCATTTATTTGCAGTGTTCTGTTTCCTCCTTATTTTCTTACTATGTTGTAAAATTTCTGTTGATCTTTAATTACTTTTTGTATTGTGATAATTGCAAGTAATTTTGTTACCTTCAACCAAAATTATTTTGTTACATTCTAGAACTCTTGATCTTCTTCCTGAATCCTGTAGTGCCCCTGCAACTTGTCTGTCATCCCCTGTCCAAGTTTCTGGAAATTTTCTTGAATTTTCTTCTTCATCTTCATGCATAAAATCTAGTATAGATTCTGGGTCTATCAATATAAAAAATGAAGTGACTTTGCATCCAAAAAATAATTTGGGTAGTCCACAGACTTCTGTTGAAAATACCACGAAAAAAGTTTTAAACTATTCAGTACAAAGTATTGTTCGTGCTGCCTCTTGTCCTTTGGCAGTTTTGAACAACAATTCTATAGTTGTTACAGATTGTAGTGATAATGGTGCTAATGGTATTGGCTCACCACCTGTGTTATCTGTGCTCTCTGATAATTCAGAACCAGGGTAATATATATGTTTCTATATATATATATTATTTTTAAATAATCATATTTATAAAAAAACTTTTATTTTTGAAACTGGTTTAATTTATTATTTTTTGTCATGCAATTTAATACAAAATTAAAGTTATCTGTAAAATTTTGTATTATTATTCACTGTTTTATTGCCAATTAAATGTAATAAAATTCATTTCCTTGCATGAAATTTGATGGTGCTTGAAATAAGAAAATAAAAGCTTTAAAATACTGAGGTTTGTTCAATATGGAAACATCATAGAAAATTCTTTAAAAATCACAAATTTAAAAAAAAGATTTGGACTTATATACCATATATATTTCTGTGTATAAGCCAAGAATTTTTAAAACTTTAGAAAAAGTTAAGTTATGGTGTTAGTCTTGTGTATGGATTATCTATCTTGTAAAAAAATCGTTTTTGTTAGCCAGGCGCAGCAACAAATCACTAAATATAGCGCATTTTTATTTCTTTAGTTTATTTTCTTAAAGTACGAAAATAATTTTTTTTATGGAAAAGGTTTATTTCTTTTATGAAAATGAGTTTTATTTTTGAAATTCTTTATATTGCTGGTTTGTTTGTCATTGCCAAAACAAAAAAATCTAATGAAAAAGCATCAATATATACGTCAGAAATAATACTACGATACTGTTAATAATGAGTACATAAGCAATGAAAAAAAGAAAATTACTTTAATGTTTTAACTTACTTTTTAAATGTATTGAATGCAATCTTTATGCAAAAAGAAAAATTTTTTATATAAATTCTTCAAAGTCTATCTCAGAATCTGAGTTTCCAAATAGTTGATCATGTTCACTTTTTCACTCATTGAAATGTCTGAATATATAGCATCATCACTTTCAATACTTTCTATATTAAAATTTTTGTCATCTTCATACCAAAATCGTTACAAGAAATTTTTTTTCCCCATTTTGACTTATATATAGGTTTTGAACTTTGGTAATTTTTTGATGAAAAAGCATACCATCAGCTTATACATAGATCTGCTAATATTTAGAAATATAGAGTATTTTAAATGACAAGGAAAACAATTTTCCTTTACGAAATATATATGAATCAATATTTAAATTATTTATAATAATACAATGATAATCTTGAAATAAAATCAATGAAACAACACCGCATAAGGTGATGATTGCTTGTAAATGCATTGTTTGTTTAGTAACATATGAAGATTTTTTTTTTTCTGTTAATAGATATCATATAAACTTATAATAGAAATTAGAAATTTCCACCAATTGTTTTAGAAATAAGCATCATAATCTTCGAGGCCCATTTTGATCTGGGGGAGGGGACAGAAATCCGATGGTATTAGATCTGGTGGGTAAGGAGGCTAGTGGAGGAGTGGAATGTTCTTTTATGCGAACCATATCTACACAACAATTGATGTGTGCGAGAAAGAATTGTGATGCAGTGACTATCCTCCTTGCAGTTTGGTGGGAAATTTTCCCTGAATTGCCTCCCTCGGTCTTTTCAAAATTGGCACGTACAAAGGGCCGTCCAGCTGGTACAAATTCATGGTGCACTTCACCTTTGTTGTTGAAAAGGCAATGAGCATCACTTTTGTTTTGAATTTGGCATGATGTTATTTCTTTGCCAAGGAGAGGACATTGTGTGCCATTCTGACAATTGCATCTTTGTCTCCAGGTTGTACTAAACATACATCCAGGTCTCCTCATCAATAACGATTGTCTCGAAAAACGTTAGGTCCTCTATGCTTTTTCAAAACATATGGCCACAGTAAACTGCAGAATTTCCATTTGATCCAATTTCAGCAGCTGCAGAACAAAATTTGAATTGACACATTTCATCTTCAAATTATCTACCAGCATTGTGTGAATGGATCTATGAGAGATCTTCACTTTTATGCCAAATCGATGACGGTTATTCTTCGGTTTGATCTGGTTAACTATTTCACTTGTTGGATCATTCTGAATTCCAGTAGTAAAAAAAGATAGTTGTAGTAGAGAAACAAATTAATTATATTGTGGTAATAAAGAGTTACAATGAAATTCCGACTGCCCCTAGTATATGTATATCTATTGTACTTTTTTATTGCTTTAAATTGAGTCTATAGAACATTTTAACTGTATTTTTTTAGTGCATCAGAGCAGGCTACTTTAACCCCAATTGGAGATTCATCTGTTGGTGAATTAATACCTATTGTCCATAATGATGAAAGTGCTGCATCAGGTAATATGCATGAATTTCTTTCTTTTATAATTCTTTGGCACACAGATTAACTTACTCCCTTCAGAAATTGAGGTATCTGTGCCTTTCTCGTTCAGCACTGTATTTGCTGATACATTAAAAATTTTTTTTTTAAGAATAAAATCGCTCCTAAAATAATGTTTTGGCAATGTGACAGATGGATGCTTACTATTTCTTTTAACAATGATTTTTCAATGCTTTATTACTAATTTTTAATAAATTAGTTATTAATTTAACCTTAATTTTTTCTAATAAATTAATTTCAAAACAGATAATTTAATTACAGTTATCATACATGTAAAATATTAAATTAATTATATAACTTAAGATAACATTCAAAATTCACCCCCCTCCCTAAAATGGTTATTAAAATAGGAATGTGATTTAAAGAGAATGCATACATAAATAGTGATTTTGATTTCAGAAAGATAATACAATACAGTGATACATATCTAGAATGATCAATAGGAAGTAAGATGATAAAATTAGCATGTAAATTGCGTCTTGTATTCGATGGCCATATACTCCACAATTTGAAGTTATAGAAGATCACACAACTAACGGTCAGTCACATTTGCATGATTACTCTCTGTCTTGACACCATTGCAATCTTTGCCTTCAATGGTTTGGCAGTTTTTATAATGAGGGACGCAACTAAAAGCTCTTTTTGACTAATCATCTAAATATTGTTGTTAGTATTAAAGTATTATTGTAAACTGCTGTAGATTGAGGGGTACCACTTCATGGCTTTGGATGTGCTGATGTAAGTGTATTGACATATATGACCACATTTCCTTCTAAAATTCATCTTTTTTCAAATCCTTTACACAGTGGACTCCTGAGTGAGTATCAACTGCAATAGCAGAAGGACTGACTAACCATATATAGGCCAAAAGCATTGCAAAATAAATTGACTATTGTGCAGTTAGTCAGATATCTCATTAACTGCATGAGTTTTCAAAATCAGAACAAAGATTTCCCTCAACAAAAAGTTACAATTGTTAATATGTGTGACTTTTCTTTCCTTTTTACTTTGTTAACTCTTCACATGACAAGATTGCATTTCAAATTATTTACATAAATAATTCAGTTGCATATTCGCATAATCATATTCAATGCCATTTGTATAATCATGTGATCAATTTTTCACATAGTTGCATATTTTCTGTCAGACTTTATATATTGTAAAAAAAAAAATTTTATTTACTGTATGTAATATTTTATGAATGATTCAACTAAGATTTTTAACCATAAAATTCTACTTAATATTAGACTGTCAATAATTGATTATTTAACAGTTACATGACATTGCTTTCCTGCAATTTTTTTTCCCCTATACGTACTTTGTCTATCCTGTATATCAATTTATTTCTTTGAAATAGAAATCTGTTCTATGATGTTTTATTAGTATTTAATTAATATAGATTAACATATATTGTAGATGAGTTATTTGATAATTTCTGTAGTTTGGTTAATTATATGGGTTTCTTTTTTAAATGAAGTATATATTTGCTTAGTTGTATTGTTCTTATATGCCTTATTATAATGTCCTTATTAAAGAATTATAGTTCATATTTTTTTAAATTTATAGAAAAAAAATAAATTTTGTTTGTGTATGTTAAAATGACATGATTTAGAAAATGACAATATGCACTTTCTTTTAAAAGCGCCACTAAGGAAACATGAATTTACAGGTTAGTAATTTTTAGAAATGGATAATTTATTTTGTTGAATACAGCCATGTATATATTATATGCATCCTAATGAATGTAATTAATTGTCATGAAGTTATTTTGTTACTGTTGAAAAACTTTTGAAATATACTTGAGCAATTAAATTTATGATTTATTAGCAAAAAACAATTTTCAATAAAATGACTAAGTTTACCATATTGTCATTTATTTTCCGTATTTATAAGTTAATGCATCTTTATTAATTTTTTAATGCTTTTTTTCAATTAAAATTTTCTTAAAGTCCTGTTGTTTATTTAATTTTTAATCATTCTGATTCTATAGTAGTTTTCTATTTGTTGAATTATAATTTTTATTTAAAAATTGTAATTTTTTTACAATTTTGATCATAATTCAATCATTAGAATGCATAGAAATTTAACTGTTATATAACTTATAGTTTATTAACTTATATTTTGTATAAATTATTATTACTTTCTCCTCCTTTCACATTTGATAAATTATCTTTTGGTTAAGGTGAAATTTTTTAAATGTTTTTATTTTCTTGCTATAGAACAGATTTCAACTTTGTTGGTAAATATTGTTTTGTATCATTATAGCTATGGCATTTATTTATATCATTTCATTAAAGGTTTTTAACAATATTTAATTTTTGTATAATTGGAAATTTTTGCTTCATTTTTTTATACTAATTGAATGTTGCTTTTATTAGATTTATTATGTATTATAAAAATATTAAATGTTGGAAATTTATTGTCATTAAAATTATATTTAAAAATTATTTGCTTTTCTTAATAAAATAAATAAATGATTTTTATTTTAATTAATTAATTTTTTTTATTTTAATTTTTTTTTATTTAATTATTTTATCTACTATTAAATTATTATTTTAAATAATTTTTTTTTAACTTTGTTTTTATCCTTTTGCATAGTAAGCATTTTCATCAATTACATTTTGCTATGAAATTTTACTGCATAAAGATTCTGTAATGTTATTGATATTATAAGTTATTTATTTTTTAACATTGTAATTACGTTTTCTTTAATATAGTATTTTTATTAATATTTGTATTTTTAATATTATTTTCTTGAAATCATTTGTTATCTTGTATGATAAAAATCATTTGCATTAACTTAAACTTCTGTAGCAAAATTTTTTCATACATAATTTAGTTTAATAGTACAAAAAGTTTTCCTTTAAAAAGTGGTGTTTTTACTATTAAACCCAATTATATATATTAAAAGTAATGAATATAAAAAAATTTTTTTCATGATTTATGAATGCAAATTCTTTTTCTAATTTAAATATTTGTTAGGAAATCTTCAAATAATATGTGCAGATTTTATTATACAAAACCAAAAATTTTATGAAAAATTTAAATATGTTCCAAAGATATAATAAATGTTTTATTATGAACATAAATGTGTTTATTTAAGTATTAATTTATCAAACATATTATGTATTAATTAATATTACATACTGTGTATTTAATTATTTCAGTTAATCCTCATTAAATAATAGCTTTTGGTTTTGAAGCATATGATATGAACCCTTTTTCAGCAACAACTTTAAATGTATGCTTTGCTTTTTGGGGGAAATTTTTTCTCCCTGTTTTCTTTTAACTGAGATCCTTATAAATTTCATTCTATGGAGCTAAGAGTTTTGCATTCTCACTTAACTTTTATTTTTTTCAAGTAGAAAAAATTAAAATATATATATATATTTTCTTGTGGTTTTTCTTTGTTTATTATAATATAAAATGCATCATTTATATGTACTGTCATATTCCGAATTAATATTATTGATCTCAGTTGCTATGCCCACCAAATTTGCTTCATCTGCCGCCATTAGTTTTTGAATACACTCAATTTTTGTAAGATTTACACTTATTAAAAACTTTTCCATGTACTATTGCATTCATTTTTCATGTTTGATTAGAAAAATTGCATAATCTTAGTATTATAGATGGTTAAAATTTTTCTTTATCATTGAACTTATTAAAGATTACTACATCCCAAAATTGTAATGCTTTAAAAAAAGTTTAATGATAATATACTTAAAAGTACTAAGTCCGTATCAGTGTATAATAAAAAGAAGAAAACTATGAAAGATTAAATATATTTAATTCTGCAGAAATAAATTCAAAAAAATCATGTAAAAATCAATATAACATACACATTTGTATAAAAAAATTTAAAACTTAAGATAAAACTGTGTTTTAAAGGGATTTTTCCCAGATAGATAATGGTTTTTCCCAATTCTAGAGATAAGTCAGAACCAAACATTTTTTTGTACAATTTGCATTAATTTATAAGTACAGTCTTTAATTTTATATGTTTATTTTGTAATTAGATTAGTTTCAGTCATGATTTTCATAAGTAATCAAAATTATTATTATTATTTTAATTTTCCTTTAAGGACTGTAAAATTATATTGGATTTATTGTAACAAAAAGTTTTAATATCAGGTTCTTTTAATGCTAAAAGCTTGAAGTAAATGAATTAGAGTTAAAATAATATCCTTGTTGCATTAATTTTTTTATATTTATTTTTATATAATTTAATGTAAATTTTTTTACTTTAAATGTAATTATTTTTTTTAGATGACTCAGTATCTATACCAAGTTTTTGTGAAGATGTAGACAATGCTGTTGCTGCTCTTGCTGTAGCCCAACGTCTTCCATCATGGTCTGTTTCTTCCAACACATCTCAAGGAAGCTCAAAAGTGAACCAAGAAGCAGGAGTGATACTTTGATTATGTCTCCAGGTAAGCCATTTTTATTATACAAAATATTGTATTAAAATTGTTTTATTAAGAACAAAATATGCTTATAGATTTCAATGATAATTTAAAGATTTATAATATATTTCATTTTTTGAAGATGTAGTTCTACTACCGTAATTTAACAGAAATTATTAAAATTCATAGCAATCAATGTGTACATCAATATAAAATTACTATTGTACCATTGATTAAATTTCACTAAGAAGAAATCTTTTACTTATAACAGTCAAATAATTTTTTCAAAAATATATTAATTACTTACTATTAATTGCTTAATTACTATTAATTGCTTTATTGCAAAAGCTGGTAATTTCTGAAAGTTTCTCTATGATCCATCAAATCAATGACCTTTTAGCATAGAATTGTAGTATGTGTTTAAATGAGCATATTTCTTTCATATATATATATATATATATATATATATATATACAGCAAATGAAATTCTGTAAAACTATAAATAATAAAGTACTTTATACTAATTAATCAATGTTAAACTATAATTGTTTGTTTTGGATGTACAAATTTTTTGTATAAGACACACATTGTATAAAAAAATTTAGTATCTAAAATTACCTTATTCAGTGGCAGTAGATTTTATTTTTATCTTCATTTTCAACTTTCTCATACTCATTTGTGTAAGACAATGCTGTGGAGATAGTTTTTATGGTTGTATTGACTTTTTGCTCATTGCTTCATAATTATTGTGTTACATTAAATTATGTTTTGCCTATAAATGACACAGAAAAGATTTTTGCACTGTGCTGAATTCAAGTTTAAAGTGATCAAATTTATAAAAATAAACAGGAATCATGTCACAGAAAGTAAATTTAGTTAGAAATCCTCCTGCAACTGAGAAAAACAGTCTTTGATTACTTACAGGAAGAAGTAATCTTATAGAAGAGACCATGAGATGAACGTCATTAAAATGGTCTGAATTGGAAAGGAAATTGAAAAGCAAATGGCAGTCAAAGTCCTGTGTCGTCAAAGATGGTTTAGCATTAGACAAGAAAATTGTTGGTGAAAAAATTGTTAATAACTTCAAAAAAGAATACAATTGGTGCTTCAGATTCATTAAACAAAATAAACTAAGCATCTGTACATGTGCCAGATTTGCCAAAAGATGCCGTTGGCTGAAGATCTTTGAATTTAATCATTTTTGTTATTCAATGTCAAAAGACATCAGTTTGAGGGGGATATATGGATGAAGTTCCCTTTTTAGTTTAATATACCAAGTAACAGAAGAGTTAATAAGAAGGGGATAAAGAAAATTACATATGAAAACAGCCTTTATATAAGCTTGTTGTACCGACAGAACCAAACTGCCTCCTATGTCGATTTTCTAATGTAAAAATAAATCAAGGTCTGCCAAACGCAGACATTCATTGAGAAGTGATTGTATATGTTCATGACAAAGTTGGATGAATCAAAATGAGATAAAAATCCGATTTGAGAAAATTTGGAGCAGAAGACTAGGTAGACTTTTATATAAACTTGTCCAGCTGCATTATGTGAACTATAAACATATTTGATTTCTAAAAACATATTTATCCTTAAATATTTACACATAGAAAATGTTTTTTTTTGTATACCTACTAAAATGTGATTTGTGTGTGTGTGTGATAATTTTTAGGGGCTTTCTTATGCTTAAATTATAGGGATGTCAATATGATCCATATTCTGTATTGTTTTCTGAGATATTTCAGAAAACTACTGCTACACTAAATACTAGGTAATACTAATCGAAAACAAGCTTTACATGCATCAATTATTTTAAGCCTTGTATTTTTTAATTTAAGTATTCTTTATGTATTTTTTTTCAAATGAAAATAATTTTTTTTTCTTTTTACAATAGAGGAGTTAAGAGAGGCATTACTATCTGTTATGCAGAAGAAAGATGAATTTGAAGAGAAAAATAAGTATGTTATTTAAAATTTTATATATATTGATTTAAATAATAAAAATAATTCATTCGTTGATATAGTTAACTTATAACTTTTATTTTCTTTTGATAATTATTGTCATTTTGTTAATTATTTACAAATTTCTTTTAAGTGCATTGCGATGTTTATTAGAAAGAGAAATGGAAATGGCTGCTGGACTGAGAGCTGAAATGGATGAGCAAAAGAAAAGTAATGAGGAAAAGATGGAGAGATTAGAAGCTAAATTTCAGACAGTTTCTAGGTAATGATTACATTAAAAATTAATATATTTCCAAACTGCATAACATTGCATTATTAATATTATAAAACTGAAAAAAAAAAAAAAAATGAAAATTAAGCATCATTCTGTATATTATGTCTATTGGAAAAAAAGTTATATAAAGGATTTAAAATTTAAAAGTAAAATTAATAAATTTTAGTTTTTTTATATTAGCAATAGCTTATAAAATTTTCCTAACATTTTCTCAAGAATTATTACTCTGTTTGAAACATTTTTTTATCATTTAGCGCTTTGATGTAAAGTATTTTTATTTTTTAGAGAGAATGAATTATTAAAACATCAGTTGAAAAAATATATTGCGGCTGTGCAGATGCTAAAACATGATAGTGGAAAAGTACATGAATGTAAGTATTTGTTTAAGTCCAAAATTATTAAGAAGCAATTTTTTTACTATTTTGAAATATCCTGTGATGTCCTTTGTATGTTTTAAATATTTATTTTCATTTATTTTTATTTTTTAGTAACTGCTGTAGTTGGTGAAATTCAGCCTCCAATTCCTGAACCTAAAATCTATATTGATCATCAGTTTGAGGCATCTGAATATGAAAAAAAATTAGTTCAGGTCATTTTATTTCTGTTTTTGTGATAAAGAACTATGTAATAAATAACAAACATATATTTTCCTATGGATTTTTAATTTATTTGTGTACATGATATATCTCGAAATTGTTCAACATATATATCTCTAGAAATATATTTTTACACACTGAGCAATAATGAGAAAATTATTATTTTTTAAAAAATCTTTAACACAATTGTTTACATCATTAGTAATTATATATATATATATATATATATGTGTGTGTGTGCATGTGCATGCGTGCGTGAATACACTTATAAAACTTTCAATTGAAAATTACATACAAGATATTCTGTCATTTAATATCCATGCATGTATTGCAAAATCTTAAGTACTGACAAAAGCCTTACATAGCTAATTTTAGTAAAAATTCATAATTTTCTTTGCATATTTTTGACAGTCATATCCAAATATTTTGTGCACATTGATTTTTAATTACAAAAATTAATTAACTAACTTAAACTTAATTTTATTTTATTTTATTTATTCTTTTTAATAATCAATTAGCAAAATATAAAAATTATTTTTATCTGTTACAGGTTGCAGAAATGCATGGTGAGCTTATGGAATTTAACGAAAGACTTCATCGTCTGTTACTACAACGGGAAACTGCTATTCGGCGATTAAAAGAAGAACTGATTGATTTGAGAGGCCCTGTAAGTTTAGAAAAGTTTAATTTTTTTTTTTAATTTTTCAAAAATTTAAATTGAATTATTCTTATACATAGACATATTAACAAATTCAAAAATATGCACTTATCATTTAAAACATTAAGATCACCTACTTGATAAGGTATAGGCCCTGCTTTAAAACATTAAAAAAGCCATGATATCATGAAATGCTAATCACATATTAGTCTAGAACCATATAGGCGTTTTGAAAATTGTATGATCCTACTGTACAATATCATTACCACCTCAAAAATAGTGTATATGATGTTATAGGTATAAATAATTTCAAACAGCGCTCTGAGTCATCGACATGTTTTTGTCCGATTTGAGCAAACGGTGCACCCACTTCGAAAGCAATTTAAGCAACAAATTTTCATGTAGAATTGTAAACTCACTACTTTCTGATATCTTTAAGGTATCGGCTATCTCAAGCAATTTCACTTTTTACGTTCTTTCGCAATTATTTTATGGATTTTTGAAAATATTTTCTGAAATTACTGCCTATTGTGGGTGACCAGAGCGTTCGGCATCATTGGTGTTTGTACAATCAATCGTGTTTAAGTTTATCATACTAGTCAATTATAGTTGATTTCCCTAAGGCAAATTCTCCATAATGTTTATTAAGCCACTATTTTTCTTCAACACTATTTTTCCCCATCAAAAAACAATGTTTAATTAACACACAAAATTCTTTTTATCCATTGTTTTCAAACTTTCTTGAACAACCAATACCTGTGTAACTTGTAAACTAATTATCAGAATGTCATGAAATTTTGACTTGTATCGGAAGGATGCTATTATACAGAAATCATATGGGTCTGTCAAAGTGTTGTCATGTCAGACCAGAGACTTATTGAATGATGTGTTATCATTTTTACATTTTTGTAATTCATAGGTTCTTATAATATTTCATATTTTTATGCTTTATTAAAAAATCTAAAGATTTTAGAATTTTTTTTTTTTTTTATTATTATTTTCAGTTTAATATTTTTCTTTTTTCAGTTACCGGATGATAATCAGACATCTGATGATGACCTAAGTATTACATCAGATTATGATGCGTATGTTCACAATGTACTTTATTACTTTTTATATTATTAATTTGGCTTTCTAAAATTTTTTGCTTCCTTATGAATTTTTATATGTCAATTCAAGTAAAACTCAATGTCCTTAATTTTTCCTAATATATATAGATATATATGAAATTTTTAAAATAAATTTTATTAATTAATAGTTAATAATAAAATCAACTAATGCTTTGAAGAATATAATTCAAAATTATATATTTGATGTGTTTATTTCTTATTTGTAAAAAAAGAATTCGAATTTGGCTATTTTTTATGTAAATTATAAATTAAGAAATAAACAATAAAATGTTTTACAGTAATTAACTTATATGTCCATTTATGATACATAAAATTTGATGTTTTCAATTAATATGTACAGTTCATCTCAGACTGCAACATTAAGGCCTTTGATAAATGTTTGGATTCCATCTGCCTTTTTAACTGGAAAAACTGCTGATGTGCATCATGTTTATCAGGTTAGAGAGGCATTTTTGTTATCATAAAACTTGTTTCAAACATTGAAAAACTATTTTGTTCCAGCCTTTTCCTTTAATTTGGCTTATTACTTATAATTAAGTAAAATAGGCAACTCCTATATTATAAAGTTATTTAATTAATAATTGTAAGTTAAATATTATTTCTAATAATTTAAATTATAAACTAATTTTTATTTTCTAATTTTCATGTATTTATTAACTAAATTCATATAATTTATCAATTTTTAATTGAATTAAAAATGTGAATTATCGATTTAAAAGATATTCATTTTCAGGTTTATGTTAGAATAAGAGATGATGAATGGAATGTGTATAGAAGATATGCACAATTTTATGCCCTCCATAAATTATTAAAAAAGAAAGATCCAATTGTAAATACTTTCGATTTCCCACCAAAGAAAACTATAGGAAAAAAGGTATATATAATGGATATATTTTGTAATTTTTCATGTCTTCTTGCTGTGATATTTTTAATTTCTGTAAGTTTAATTTTTAAAAAAAGAACATTTATTTATTATGTGAAAACTGTAATAAATTAGATCCTTCAATTTGTTTCACCTCACATTGCTTGGTTATTCCTAATTGTTGAATTAATTAGATAATTATTGAATTAATATGTTATAATTTTTATTGGCTATCTGATGTAATTTGTTTGTGCATTTTAACTACTTTTTTTGATTTTTAGAAAGCTATTTGATATTTTAAAAATATATTTATGTTTCGATATAAAATTCAAATTTTGATAGCAGTCATGGCAATTGTTTCTACAAGAAAGTGACACAATTACTAAATTTATTAAATAACAAATAATTAAAATAATAATTTGATACCAGATCTTAGAAGTTCGAAATAAAGTTCGACAATGAAATGTTGACTCAACAACAACTCCAATATAGGTTTAATCCTTTATTTTGGGAAGTAGAAGAACCATGTTAAGAGAAAAACATACAGAGATCTCAGAACTGTATGATAAGAATCCTAATTTAATAATTTGATTTGCTTAGTAAATAATATAGTTTTATACATGCAAAGAGAAATATTAATCAACCATTTATATATAAAACTTTTTCTTTTTCCAGGATAGAATTTTTTTAATCCTTTCACTTTAAGATAAAGTTTTGAAATATTGTATACTATTAGAAATTATTATTAATTTTAAAGATTTCTTAAATATATGCTAGGCATCTATATATGTACAGATTCCCAATTCAATTCCATATTTCCCAAATTTAACAAACTTCTAAAACTAATCATTTTCTTTAAAACTTAAACTGCTTTTTATTTGTAAATTTATTATGCACTATATATATATATATATATATATATATATGAAGAATTAAATTAACAACATGGCCTAACTTGTATGTTTAGTCAAAAAATATACAAGGAAAAAGTTAGTTATTTTTTTTAAAAGTAAATAAAGAGTACACAAATTGATCTTAAAATATTTTATACGTATTACCAGAAATTTAGAAGATAATTGTTAAAACTTAAACTAATTTGAAATGTATTATACTATGCATTAGTTTAGATTAATACTTCATTTTTAAGTTGTGTGAAAATAAAATTTTTATTATATATTATATATATTTTTATTAAATTTAAAATAAAATTTTTACTATATATTATCTATTACTTTAATGCTTTTTTTATATTTATATCCTCCATTTATATTAAAAACAAATTTTTCATTTTAGGATGCTAAAGTTGTTGAACAGCGAAGACGACGATTGCAGCATTATTTACGTTGTGTTTTGAATTGGCTACTTCAGACTAACACAGATATTTCAAATAGTCCAGATAAGGACACATTTATTTCTCTTCTACCATTTTTCAGGTAAATTTTTTTTTTTTAAACTTTTGTGTGCTTTTTTATAAAGTATATTTTTTTAAAGGTTTATTGTAAAAGTCAGTTATTGAAATATTTTGTGTCATATGAAAACAGTCTGAAATATTTAATACTTACAGGCAAATTAAATTTGCTGTATAAATGATTTGCTCTTTGAAAATTTTCAGTTGATAAAAAGTAGACCTCTTTATTATGTATTAAGCCATCACATTTAAATTGTTCCAGACTCATAACTCAGTGGCAATGTACGCCCACTAAGGAACATAAGGGCAGATGTTCAAATTCCCTTACCGCTTGTTGTAGACACTGTTTCAGAAACTAGGAGAATTAAAGGCATTTGTGATGTTTAACATCTTGCCTTGTTAATCAGACAGCCTGATGAGAGATTTCCTGGTTTTCTCCCATGCAATACACAAATGGAGAGTAGTTCCCTTTAAATGTCCTCCTGGAAGCCACTATACTCAAAGTAATATCAGATTTCTACCTATGGGTGCTCCATCACAACAGAAGCTGCCATTTACTCCCATCCTTGCGGAAAGGCTGCTCATGGTATTTCAATTCCATGCTGCAGGACACTGAGGATGTGTCACATTTAAATTGTAAATTAATAATATATCTAAAGAAAAATCAAATAATAGAAAAGCATAAATCATTCTATCTTATAATCACAAAATATAAAAATCAAATTTGTTGCATGAATGCAAAAACTCTATACACTAAAATCTTTTAAACTCTTGCTTTTTTACAGTTATCTCATACCTTCTAGTAATTTTTAGAAAAAATTCGCCAGCATTGCTAAATGTCTCACAAGACTTTTTATCAAATTTATTGAAACTTGTATTCTTCCATTGCATACAATTTGTTTGATGTCATGGTTTTAAAAATTAATTATTTTGAAGGTGCATTTTTTTACTAACATTTAACTTAACAACTTGGAATCATATAAGCACATTTAACAAAGTCAAATAAAAATTAATAAATAATTCTGTAAATTAACAGTTTTGGTGTAAATGGTTTGCCTATAAATCATGGATGTTATATTAATTAACCTTTGGAATTCTCTGTGCTGATGTTAAGTCACTGCATGCCATTGTGGTTTTTCTCATAAAGTATTATTAATTTCTAACAATACACTTGTTTATTAAGGCTTTTCTCTGAAAGGAAATAAATGAAACTTTTCTTTTTTGATCTATTTTTTGACTATAATATATGTCAAGTCTTTAGTTGATTTCAAGTTTAAAAGTTGTTAGATTGGAAGATTCAGGATATTAGAAGTTTATTAGTAGTTTTAGAATTCGATAATTTAAAAAGTTTTCTCAAACTTAATATTTTATTAATAGTATTGAATCTTTCATTCTCTTTATATTTTTACCATTGTTTATTTGTATTTCCATTAAATAGTTTTGTAGTGTTTTCAAATATTTTCAATAAGACTTCATACAATTGTAATGTACTATAATATGCCTTTTTTAATGTATGACATCTGATTGCATTTTTAAAGTTTGAAATATGTTCAGATTTTAATATTATAATATATTTTTAATATTAATATTTTATTAAATAATTATTTATATTATTTATTTTTTATTTTATTAGTAGTATTGAATCTTTCATTCTCTTATATTTTTACTATTGTTTTTTTGTATTTCCATTAAATAGTTTTGTAGTGTTTTCAAATATTTTCAATAAGACTTCATACAATTGTAATGTACTATAATATGCCTTTTTAATGTATGACATCTGATTGCATTTTAAAGTTTGAAATATGTTCAGATTTTTAATATTATAATATATTTTAATATTAATATTTTTATTAAATAATTATTTATATTAATTATTTATATTATTTAGTAATATTTTATTAGTAGTATTGAATCTTTCATTCTCTTATATTTTTTACCATTGTTTAT